>JBBYHM010000027.1:1111826-1129640 GCA_038381775.1 Adansonia rubrostipa
TAATGCACTAAAGATAATGCATGATTTTTAAAATATGAATGAAGAAACATGAGTAATAGTAGTAGATTCCAAGTTCCAGATTCCACTGACATGGAACAATATGAAGACAATTTCTACTGGCTTTTAAGTTATATGGAAAACTGATTTTCAAGGATCAAACATCAGTCTTTGTGGCAAAACAAGAGAAGAAAAATGGAAAAAAATCCACATATTCTGGTGATTCCATACCCTGCACAAGGCCATGTAATTCCTCTAATGGAACTTTCGTCATGCTTAGTCAAACATGGCTTCAAGGTTACATTTGTTAACATGGAGTTTAATCATAAAAATGCCCTGGATATATTATCGGCAATGAAAGGAGATGTGGGTGATCGGATTCGCCTTGTTTCGATTCCAGATGGACTTGGATCACCAGAGGATAGGAAACAACCAGGGAAGATATCAGAAGCAATCTTGAAGATCATGCCAGGGAAAGTAGAGGAGCTTATTATGGAAGAAATAAATGGACCAGAAAAGACGATAAATTGTGTCCTTGCAGATCAAAGCATAGGTTGGGCCTTGGAAATTGCAGAGAAGCATGGAATCAAGCGAGCTGCCTTCTGTCCTGCTGCTGCTGCACTTTTGGTGTTAGGATTTAGTATTCCCAAAATGATAGATGATGGAATTATTGATCAAGATGGTGAGATCTTAGATCTCTAACTTTCACATCTTCAATCAATCTACGTTACTTGGACTTAGTTGTTTGTCGGATACAGGTATGTTTCCAATGCAAGTATATTCAATTTTTTTTTTTTAATTTATCCATGTATTGGAGAGTCTTAGAGGGCCATATCTCCATACTTATGCTTGAAAATATATCGGATACGAGTGTTGGAAAACTGAAGAGTTGAAGCAACATAACTTTCCTACTTACTATTGTAAGAGAAAAAAACCACCAAATAGTTGCATCAACTGGACTGTCTAAAGGCCAATAATCATAGGAAAGGTTAGATGACATGAAATATAATAACTAATAACTAATCAAAGAAAATTTTCTACCTCAGGTTAAATCTTAGCTAGACTTTCTCAGCCATACTTAATTGCAGAGATTTTCTTTTCCAGGAACTCCCATTAAAAGACAGATGATTAAGTTGTCGCCAAGTATGCCGCCCATGAACACAGTGAACTTTGTCTGGGCTTGCCTTGGCAACATTAATGCACAGAAAAACATTTTCCAACTCATGGTTAGGAACAATGAATCTATGAAGTTAACAGATTGGCTGCTTTGCAACTCAACATATGAACTTGAGCCTGCAGCATTTGATATGGCTCCCAAGATCAGATCTATTGGTCCACTGTTGGCACCGAACTGGCTTGCAGACTCAACCAGAAACTTCAGGCCAGAATATTCAAGTTGTCTGAAATGGCTGAACCAACAGGCACCACAATCAGTCATCTATGTTGCATTTGGCAGCTTCACAATCTTTGACACAACACAATTTCGAGAGCTGGCACTGGGGCTTGAACTTACAGGTAGACCATTTCTTTGGGTTGTTCGTTCGGATATAACGGATGGGAGCAGTTATGCCTACCCGGAAGGGTTCCAAGAGAGAGTAGGTGATAGGGGAAAAATAGTTGGTTGGGCACCCCAGCAGAAGGCTCTTTCTCATCCTTCCATTGCTTGCTTTATAAGCCATTGTGGTTGGAACTCAACAATGGAAGGTGTAAGCAATGGCATCCCTTTCTTGTGTTGGCCTTACTTTGCCGACCAGTTCTTCAACCAAAGCTATATTAGTGATTATTGGAGTGTTGGATTGGGGTTCAAAAGAGACGGAAGAGGGACCATTACAAGAGAAGAAATTAGGGACAAGGTAGAGCAACTGTTAGGCAATGAAAAGTACAAAGCAACAGCTCTGGCTCTCAAGGAAACGGTCATGAGCAGCATTGGAGAAACAGGTGGCTCTAAGAAAAACCTGAAGGCTTTTGTTGAATGGTTAAATGAATAGGTATCGATATCTCAGCCTCGATCATGGTTGAGTTCCTTTCTGGTTGTAACTCTTTTCCTTGTTCAACTTAGAAGCACTTATTCATATGATAAGCATTTTGTAATTGGTATTTAGTTGTTCTTATTAAAAGTAAGGACCCAGGTCCCTGGTGAAGCTTTGTCTCAATAATCCTGCTTACTCCATTTTGGAGCGCTGGGCATAACCGATAATCCCACCTGCTCCTCGCAGTGCTAGGACTTGCCACAAATTAGGTATTGCCCTCTAAGGGAGCATGGCCCTCAAAGTTACCTGTGTGGTGAGTCCTAGCAATATGCGAGAAAGCAGGCGGGATTGTGAGTGATGCAAAGCACTCCAACATGAGCAAGCAAGGTCATTGAGATAAGTCTTCACCAAGGGCCTAGGACATTCAGACAAGGTACTTACATTAAAACTAATTAATAGAACAATATACTAGAAGAATCCACTGATACTCAAAGAAAGATCCAATGCAGGGAGTTCATGCCTTTATTAAATGATATTGTCTCTAGTTATGCTTCATATAATGCTCAAGGGTCAAAGATCATAGAGATTGCCATTCAACTTAGCAAAAAGAAAAACTAAAGCTTCTAAGTTCCAATGAGATACAAAATATTATCGAGGGGCTTCGTCTAACACACTGACCATAGAGATTGCATTCATGCAAAAGTAAATAAGAATGGCTTTTCAAATGATCGACACTTAGTGGTCCTTACATCAGATATACTTTGTGTTGCTAGTTCTTCTTTCCTTGGCTACCTTGGCGACACCTGAACCCAATATTACAACCTCGGTTATAACGATTTGCTTGCTTGCGTGCTGGGTTGTTTGGTGGAGAGTGCCCGCCTGGCAAATCGGGATAGTTGATAGAAGGGGTTTCTGTGCCCAACATCTGACGCCTTTCACTGAGTTTAAGGCCTCTCAGATTTTTGTTGGCCAGAAGAGCATTCATTGCTGTGCTCCCAGGGATTACTGGGTCACCAATATCTTCACTTCTAACACCTCTAGGGCCACTTGTGAACACCAAAACCAGCACAAGGCAGAGTTTGAACCTGCAAAATTTGGCAAATCATTAATTAGGAAAGCACTTCCAGACAAGCGAAGAAAGTTCCATGCTTATATCTTTATTAGAAATTGTTTCATTATCATTAACTTTTATTTTTCTTTTGGAGCACTCAAACTGCAATCTTTGCAGTTAATAGATGTGCAATTTTAACAAAGATTTTTCCTTAAAAACTTTCTTTTCTCAAAGAGATGTGAAGCAACAGAAAGTTGAAAATAAAGAAACTTAATGCTTGTATCTATTAAGTTACTACATATGAGAGGGAACAACTTAGTTTGATGATATCTTGAAGGCTGCAGAATCCAAAATATCAGACAGAGATGAATAAATTTCTTCTTGCAGATTTTCCAGCTAAGGAGGTATGCTATGCTGTCAAACTAATGCACCCTATCAAAGCCCCAAGTCCTGAAGATCTATCTGTACGAACAAGTCATTTTGTTTTATTTATATCCACAGAAGGTCTATCTGCCATCTTAGCAAGAAATCAAAAAGGTGGATTGCTGCACCTTCATGGAGTTAAAGCTAGTCAAGCTGGCTGCAGGGTTACTCACCTTTTTTTTGCCAATGTCAGTATTCTATCTGGCAAAGCTAATAGGATTAAAAGTAAAAGGGTAAAGCCTGTGCTAGTTACAAATGAACAAAAGGGTGGAAAACAAATCTTCATCAGATCATTTTTACATATACCCCATGAACTATTTTTCATGTTTGACAAAATCACAATGTGGAGAAATTAATAGCTTGATAAGCAAACATTACTAGTCATAAGAAAGGGATTTATTGGTGGATTGGAAGGCAATGTTCAAATCCAATCAGACAAGTGGTAGCTTTAAACTCAAGTATACAACTTTAAAAAGAATTAGATCAGGATGGATGTGATTGGCAAAGGCAATCTCTACTTAGTACATTAAACAAGAAAAAGAGAGAGAGATTACCATCCTCCGATTTCCACCTTGAGTACCTTCGCCAGGACCCTGCTGGTATTTTCCACGCACTTCACCAATAACAAAGACAAAGTTGACATATCTTCCTGACAAGGAAATAATGAATAACTATGGTTTTCAGTCAAAGGAATGATATAGTTGTTAAAAACAGTGATTGAAAGGATTTTCTTTGTCTACAAATTTGTCATTAGAGTTTTCTCTATCTTTTTCTCTTATGTTTTCAGCGTTGGGGTCCAACCATCAGAGTTGGAGGCTGAAATCTTAATTAAAATCAGGTTCAGGGTGGGTCTCAGCTACATGTATATGGAGATCGGATCGGGGCAAAAAAAACCACCCACCCCATTGCCAACACTAGGTTTCAGACCTCAAACCTACTGAATATTACCTCTTTTAAGGGTGGTTATATAAACCAACTAAACAAAGTTCTAGGTTCGCAAATTCCACATCTTCAGGCACATCTTATCTAATATTAAACCATGGCAGGATCCACGCCACCTAGATCTACACCAGCCATTGCAATTTAGAGGCATATATCCGAACAAGCAAAGAAAAAAGTCTAAAAATACTAATGGAAAGCAAAACCTAACAATTTTTATAAGTCATCCATAAAACATCCAATCAAAGACAAAGCTAAAACATTCATCAGACAGAAAACTAAAGCTACACATCACATTAAAGCTATCAACTTTTTTTTTCCCTTAAAATTTAATCAAAACAAGCATGACTACTCACATATTTCTTGAGGCCATAGCCTTTTTCACCACCATAACCATAGCTCTTCCTCTTTTCATCATCTGAATCATCATTTTTCCTCCCATAACTCGCCTTCCTACATTCTTCTTCCTCTTCCTCCGATCTTCCAAAACTCGGTTTCCACTCAAACTCAGTCCTCTGTCCTCCACATTCCTCGCTGCCGTAGCTTTGCTTCTTATATCCAGACCCATATCCAGTCTTGGTCCTATCCACATAAGCCGAACCATTCTCGTCCTCGTTCCTCCATCCATGTCCGGTCCCATATTCGGGTCCACCTCCCTCATACTCTGCCAGTCGCTCATACCCAGACCCGTATTCAGATTCGGACTTCCCATACGCGGGTTTCATCCCATATTCGGATCCATTTTCTCCATACTCGGGTCTCTGGCCATGCCCAGGTCCAAATTCAGGCGGCGGATGCTGTTCATATTCGGGTCTCCGTCCATGCCCGGATCCAAATTCAAGCGGAGGAGCCTGCTCATATTCGGGTCTCCGACCATAGCCAGACCCAAACTGCAGAGGAGGCGGCTGCTCAAATTCAGGTTTACGGCCATAACCAGATTCAAATTCGGATCCGGGTCGTCCAACCTCCGGCTTCCGTCCATAACCGGATTCAGATTGCTCATATTCAGACCTCCTTCCATAAGCAGGCTCATGTTGAGCCCCATACCCACCAGGTCCACCACCACAAGCGATTGCAAATCCGAGTCCTCCAGTTCGGGGCTTAGGTCGGGCATAGCTGCTGTAGTCAGCTTGAAGAGCTTTATCGGCACAAGCAGAATGCTCGGAACCGGAAGAGAACTGGGGACGAGCATATTCAAAGTCTCCATCAGACATCGTTCACTTCCGTTCTCGAAAGAAAAAAGTTTCCGATAAAAATGAAGGGGAGAGCTTTGGCTTAAAAGCTTATAAGGAGGACGTTTTAAGTAGGAGAAGACGAAGAGAACAAGGACCTACATATTTATATAAATAATATATCCAGGTCCGCCACGTAACTGGTGACAGGAGCAAAGCGGCCTTTTTTTTTTATTTTTGTTATTTTTTAATTTAGATTTTTTACTTCTAACTTCTTTAACACACTTTAAAGATTGGCGCACGTAAGAATTCATATATCAATTTAATATATTTGTATTTAAACTGTTTAAGAAAAAATTATTTTATTAATTATTTTTAGTTATATGAATTAATTTAAAATTTTTATTAAATTTATTTAAAAAATATTTTATTAATTAATTTTATTTTTATATTTAAGTCTTTTTTTTATTGAAGGCTTGGTCTATGTAATTTATGAGTTAATTTAAATTTTGTACTCAATCTATTGGAAAAATAAAAAATTAATTTATTAATTATTTTTAGTTTATTTATATTTATTTTATTTTTAAGTAATTTATTTAAAAGAGTTATTTTATAAGTGACTCGCAAGCAAATATAAAAAAATTTAAAAATTATTTTTATTATTTGATATTTTATTTAATTTTTAAATGATATATTTTTAAAAAAATTATCTGCAAATTCAAAAAAAGTTAAAAAAATTATTTAATTCAAGTTTTAAATTATATATTTGTAGGTTTATTTAGGATCCGTAATCGACTTAATTAAAAAGTTTAAAAAATATTTTATTAATTATTTTTATTCTACTACTAAGAAATGTATTTAAAAGGTTGATCTGAATGTTGATTGATGGATCAATTTAGAGTCCGTCCGGACCCACTCAAAAAAATTAAAATTAAAATTATTTTATTTACTATTTTATTTTAATTTTTAATTAATTATTTAAATATATTGATTCGTACATTAACTCTTTCTATGAAATAAATTTATTTTTATTAATTATTTTTATTTATATTTAAATAATATATTTAAATATATTGATTTGCACCTTAGTTCAAAGATCATTTTAAAAACTGATGCAGATTTTAAATACAAATTTTAAATAAATAATTTTTATTTAATAAATTTTAATTTAAATTAAACGTTTTTTAAAAAAATTAAAATCTCCAACAGTGCGGGATTTTAATTCTGGTCTTATATAAAAACCAATACTTTATTTCATGTAGCGTATAAAATAGACATTTCTTCTGACCATATAAAAAATCGTCCAGTTTCATTGAATAAGACGCATTTTTAATTTAAAAATAATTTAAAAAAATACAAATTGATGCTCCCTTGATTAATTGCCTTCTTTTCAATTAAATTAATATTAAAGGTATTAAAAGATAATCTTCGACTTTGTCTCATCTTTCCAATTCTAGAATTACATCTGCAAAAATTAATCACTTTTACAACTTTTTTTAAACCCAATTTTTTACTGATGTCAACGTCAATATATAAATAATCACTTTACAACTTTGTTTTTAACTTACTTATTTATTGATTTCAATGTAACTATATAAATATATATTAATTTCAAATTATGATAATTTGACGTTTTTAACCTATTTCTTATGTTGAAATAATTGAAACCTGTAATATACAAATATACACATATATATATATATCATGATGTGATTGTTACAAGTATTGATATATATATATATATATATATATATACAATTTTGAAAAAAGAAAAGCATGGATATTTCAAGAAATTTGTTTATTTATTTGAATTATTTTTAAATTAAATTATTATTTTTATTTTTATTTGCGTCACTTTCAACTTATGCTTGGTAATAAATGTCTTCGATTAGATTTTTTTTTGTTTTATACACGTCAAGACCGACCAACTTTTTTTGGTAAAAAAAAAAAAAAACCTTCGTATTATGTTGACTCCATCAGTCCATTAATGACGCAATAAAAGCACTATGTCGTCCCTTCGTGGGCACAAAGCCACTTAAAATAAATGAAGATTTATCCAAATAATGTACGTTATAGAGTTCGAGAAGTGTTATATTAACTCTGCACCGTTGTTGAACTTAGTTTATTATTATTTGTCAGGAAAACATTCGTTATCATGTACGCCTCCTTAATTGTAGACTACATTTATTATTATTTGTCAAATTATAGGAAAACGTTCATTGTCATCATATACTTCTTAATTGTCGGCGCCATGTATAAACTGTAAATGCAATTACCAAATTGATATTGTTTATTAATTTATTTTTTCTATTCCAACAATCAAACATCGTTTATTGCTGATTTATTCTATATATAAAGTGGATTGAATTTAACATTATGAGTTATTAATTTAATTAATAAAATAAAAAAATAAAATTATAAAATAAAAGATAAAATAAAAAATAATTATATCTTTTAATAATTATATTTTTTTATAAAATTATTCACTTGACAAAATTTATTTAATTTTTAAGTAAATTACCTATTAGTATTCATCTAATTTAATTTCTTGTATCATATAAAATTATCCAATTTTTTAACATCTCTTTAAAAAAATTACCTAAAATATCATTATTTTCAAAACGCATAATTTATTTTTTGAAATATCATTTTTTTCACTCACTTTGTGAGTGCGACAAATTCGAATATAAAGAAACCGCTTTAGGTTTCATGAATAATTAATAGACATGATTTTTTTAATAATATATTGAATATCGTATTATGATAGTTTTTGACGTAAGGATTTCCTAACTTAGATGTTATCGTGTGTCTAAATTTTATTAAATTTCTTAGAAAATGTATTTAATGGCTAATAAATCAATTAAATTTGTTTCCATAAAATGGCTACCTAAATCGTGAAATCACACAACTATTATTGTTCCACTAGAAGTGAGATCCTAGATTTCAAAATTGACATCACACGTATAGTCTACTTTCCCAATCCTTCATTAACGGCCAACATTAATGGAAAATATAAGATAATTTAAATAATAAAATTCAATTTTTTTTATAAAGTAAATAAATGATATATTACAACCAAAGAATTAATGAAAAATCATAGATTTATAGGTAGCATTTCGTTTTTCTTCAGTTCTTCGCAAAGAGGTATAAGATACCCCAAAAAAAACAAAGTAGACTTTACATCTTAATTTTTACAAATCTTTAAAATATTTTTATGTTTATTTACATTAGGTAAATTTTATTTTTATATATCCGTAGGTCGAGATTTTGATTCCCAGACAAATAAAGACATGCTCTTATCTACTTTAGATTTTTTTTCTTTGCTTGAAAATTAATAAATCATATAACAACCATTGTATATGTTTTAAGAATTAAAACTGGTGAATATGAATGAATCATATTTTTGGTAAAGGCTACGATCCAATTGGTCAAATTAATTGGCAATGTTTGGTTTTTCTTCTCCTATCGAAACGACTGCTTGAAGATTTCCTCCCTGGCTCCAGCGCATGGCGGATGCGCGATCAGTCTTTCACCGACTTACAAAAATTATGGTAGTGATAGGGTTGTGGATTTTCACCGGAAACAACACAGGAGAATATAATTGATTGAAAAGTGGGATTTAGTGGATTCAAGTGTAAGCATATGCATTGAATATATTATATATCTATCTTGCTCTTAAACCATCAGACTTAATCAGGGATGGATAAACATTTGAGTCAAATTATGTACTAGTTGAATTAAAACTTGTCGTGTCCTCACTTTTGTTTTTACATTTCTGGCAGGACACTTTGATTTTTTGACTTTTAATTTAGGAAATTTGATCATGAAAAAGATAAGGATGACTTAAATTTTTCGAAGCCCCAAAGTTGTTTATTGTAAAATAATTATAAGCAGTAATCAAAAGAGAAGCCTGCATATACGCTTAGATTTTTGCTTTATTCATTGTTGAGATTTGACTTGACAGGTGCTCCAATTAATAAGTGCCAACCACGCTCAGACATGCACCGACATTGGGCAAGCCTTGATGACTTATTCAAACAGAAAGTAACTTTTTGACTACATAATATACTCATGATTTGGAGCCTTCAGCTTTCAGATATTTCCTAGAGGTCAAGTTTTAGCTAGCAGCTAGTTTGGGACTTGGTAGGATGGCTATGGCCAATGAATACACCTTGTATGCAATGGTTTGATCAACAGCCATCAGGTTCTTGTCATTTACGTTGCATTTGACAGCCTAAACTATTTTTGACTAAATGACATTCCAAAAGTTGGGCTTTGGGCTGAAACTATCAAACAGTTTGGGTTGTGAGACCAGATATCCGTGAAGGAAACTCTGGTGTTTAGTGTTTACCTAGGAGGATTTTTAAACTGATTAGGCACTCACAGGTGGATGGTTAGTTGAGCACCAGAAATCACGGTTGTATCTCACCCTTGGATTGCTTGTCTCTTAAGCCGTTGCGGACGGAACGCTAGCATTGAAAGTGCAAGCAATGGGTTTTTTTTCTTGTGCTGGCCTTACTGTGCAGACTAGTTCCCTAACAAGAGCTACATTGGTGATTTTCCCGAAGGTTGGATTGAAATTCTAAAGAGACGAAAGAGGGATCATCACACGAGATGAGATTAAGACCAGGGTTGAACAAAATTACTTAGTATAAGAATTTCAGCCATGTTCCTCATTCAAAAAATTACTAAAATTAAAGTGTCAGCCAACTCCAACAAAATCAACTTTGTCCATATCATATGAAGTATATAGAGCAACAATCCACATGAAAAGATCTAATGTAGATCATTCCTGTTATCTTCATGATCTCTTAACATTTACTTTATAAAGTATGTTTGGCAGAGGTTTGATCTTTCATTGTTGTATGTTAACTCAATTAATGATAGTACTTTTCAATCAAATTTGTTTTCTATTCGAAAAAAACTAAGTACTAGGGGAAGATATGGAGAAAATTCTTTTCTATATTTTCTGTTTGAATCATTAGTATTTTTTTTTTCTGAACTGTTAAAAGTATTTTATTACTCAAAGAAAAGCAATAAATCCTACTACAAAGTACATGGTTTGTAAGTAGCAGATCAAACAAGCTAATATATTGTAAAATGAATCAAAATCCAACTAAAAGTATTTCATGTTTATTTACATTAGCTAATATAATGTAATATAAATCAAAATCAAAATTGTAAAAAACATAATAACAATTAAATGTATAGGTGACAATAACTAAATTTATAAACATCTATAATTAAATGTATAAATAATCAAAATTGATATATTTAATTTTAATATATATATATATATATATATATTGATGCATGTTCTAAAATGTGAAGGGTTGATTCCAATATAAGGAGACCCAACCCAAAATATATATTATATATAAATTATATATATTAAAAATATTTTATATTAAATCATGAATATTATTTAAAAAATAAGTATCATTTAAAAATAATAAAAATAAAAAATATGTTAACTATTAAAAAATAGTAAAAAAATATAATTATAACCGAATGTACAGATGACCAAAGCTGAATATATAGGTAACCATAACTGAATGTACAGTGATCAAAACTAATATATTTAATTTTAATATATATATTGATATATATTCCACCACGTGGAAGGTTGATTCATCTATTGGGGAACTAACTCCAAAATATATATTGTATATAAATTATATATATATTAAAATACTATTCAAAAATAATAAAAGATTTTTAATATAAAATATTTTTTATTTTTATTATTTACGAAATAGTAATTATTTTTAAATACTAATTATATTTTAAATAGTAATTCAAGATTTAATATAAAATATTTTTATTTTTATTATTTTTAACTAGTAATTCGAGATTTAATATAACATATTTTTAAGCTTTTATTATTTCTAAATTGTATTTTTTAATATATATAATTTATATAATATATATTTGAGATTGGTTCCCCTAGTATAAGAACTTACCCTCCACATATTGAAACATATATCAATATATATATTGGAATTAATATATGAGTTTTGGTAATCTATACATTTAATTATAAGCAGCTATAAATTTAGATATGGTCATTTATACATTCAGTTATTATTATTTTTTTATTTTTAAATAGTAGTTCGAGATTTAATATAAAATATTTTTTTATTTTTAAATAATAATATGAGATTTAATATAAATAGATATATTTTTATTTTTATTATTTTATATAATAATTTGGGATTTAATATAAAATATTTTTTATTTTTTATTATATAATATATATTATATATAATATATATTATTTTTAATTTTTTTAAAAATAATTTGGGATTAAATATAAAATATTTTTAATTTTTATTATTTTTTAAATAGTAATTTGATGTTTAATATAAAATATTTTTTATTATCTTTTATATAGTAATTCAAAGATTTAATACAAAATATTTTTTTATTTGTATTATTTTTATATAATAATTCAAGATTTAATATAAAATATTTTTAATTTTATTATTTTTAAATAGTAATTCAAATTTTAATATAATTTTTTTATTTTATTATCTTTTAAATAGTAATTCAAGATTTGATATAAAATAATTTTTAGTAAATTATTTTTAAATAGTAATTATTTAAATAATAATTCAAGATTTAATATAAAATAGGTTTTTTTATTATTTTTAAATAATAATTTAAGATTTAATATAAAATATTTTAATCTTTTATTATTTATAAATACTATTTTTAATATATATATATATATAAATAAATGAGAGGGTTAGTTACTGAAGGCCAATAGATTTGGCAAACCACTAAAGCAAAGTAAAAAAAATAAAAAATAAAGGTAAAATGATAATTATAATTTTTTATTAATAATTTTAATAATTATTATTTTTAATTAATTTTTTTGCTTTTATTTTTTAATAATTTAATGTCCATTTTCTTTCTTTTTTTTTTTTAATTTTTTCTATATTTTATGATAACTCTATTGGCTTCTACTTTGTTGTTGCGGTCTTATCAATAACTTGAACTTATTCCAAAATCGCGTGATCACAAAAACCCTAATCCTTCTAGGAAAATGAAAATTATTTTCTTCTTGGCCGAAGGTATTATTTCCTTCTTTCCCTTTTATGAATAAACACTCTGTTCACTTTGGAGTCTTTGGTTATTTACATTTTCTTGATACTTAGAAGCTTTTGGACGAGAAAGATAGAAATAATTCAAAATTGATTGTGTAAAGTTGAGAGATAACTGTTCCAAGGCATGAAATTCCAAATTATTCCCGTAGTAAAAGTTTTTTATTATGTATTTAGTTTGCGTTTTGGGGCCAGAAATTGAAATTGCAGCTTGGGTTGCAGAGGGTACAATCAAGAAATTCTATAAAGATCTTTGCTTCTTATGCTTCAAGACTTAACACCCCAATGGAAAATTTGCAACTTTTAAAGAGTTGTGGGGGCAAGAAACAATTGCTGATTGGGATTTGCAATTCCTTTTTTGGGGTGGATTGCAGAGGGTACAATCAAAAAATTCTATAAAGATCTTTACTTCTTATGCTTCAAGACTTAACACCCCAATGGAAAATTTGCAACTTTTAAAGTTGTGGGAGAGGGGGGGGGGGGGCAAGAAACAATTGCTGATTGAGATTTGCAATTCCTTTTTTGGGGCTTAAAGTTCATATATTACAGCCATCTAAAGAGAAGCAATAGGAAAAGGTTCTGGTGGAAATAACTCATAAAAATGGGGCTTCAGAAAGGGGTAGGAGCAACTTTTTTTCCCCTATATCCATAAATCAAATAACCATTTGTTTCCATCATCATTATCACCTATATATACCTTTTAGGGTTTTTTTTTTTTTTCATGTGTTATTCATTGCATTATATGCATCCCAAATATAAAGCCATCTTTTTCTGCTAAATCAGAAAGATTAAGGTGATATAAATTTTGAAATTTTCCTCCTTCACAAATAATCAAGCTGATATATCTTGGAATATTGTATTTTTTTTCTTATGTTAATTAAGCAGGCAGAAGGTTATTTGGTTTTTTTTTTAAAACTTGAGAGAAAGAGATTGATATTAAGTTAAAATTGAAAAAAATTATTGTAACAAAAAATTATAAAGAATTATTATCACATATTTTATCGTGAAGTTTTTTATTTCTACAAACAAGCTTGAAAAGCTATATTACCTTAATTTACATTTAAAAGAAATAAATAAGAAATGTAATAATTTATTAACTTACTTATAAAATTAAAAAAACTTTACTGCAAAAATAGGAGAAAAATAAAACAAAGCTTTTTAAATGAAAAAACATAACTATTGACCTTCAAAATGTCCACTGGTAATTGCTCTAGAATTAGAAATTTCATAATTTGGAATTGAGTTTGGGCGGAGAATTGGACTTTCCTGGTTGAGCCCAAAACCTTAAATAGGCTTGCAGGCTTACACCTCAGCTGCTTAGTTGAAAGACACAACAAAGTCTTGATTCTTGTAAGAACTTTGCACTAAATGGAAAATAAAAATTCAGGATAAATATTTTCAAAAAATATATATATTATGAATTTTTATTACTAAAATAATAATTATTAAATCTTTAACCTTATACAATGTAAATTGTACTCTAATCAACATTAAAAAAGAAAAAAGAAATAATTGAAGTTATAAACAAGAAAAAAAAATCAAATCCACTATGATTTAAAAAAACAAATGAAAACTAAAAAGCTTCTTAATTTTTTCAACGAAGCTAATTAGGCTTAAGTTAAATGAGAGATTAAGTAAAAAGTTTTATCATCGAAGAGCCCTTTACTTGGAATGATGGATGGTACAATCAATTCTTTTTTCTTTTAACCGCATTTAAATAAACTTCATTAATTATTTAAGAATTTTTATTTAAAATTTTTGGATCAAATTAATTGCTTTTATAAATTAAAAATAATATAATAATTATAATTTTTTTTCATTTAAAAATTTGTAATTAATGTTTATAGACACTTATTAAAATAATTAGAATTTAGTTAATTTTAAAATTATCTTTAATTACTATTAATTAAATTATTATTAAGTTATATTCTAATTCAAGTGCACGTTAAATACTTTAAACTTATTTTTAATTTAATTATATATTAACTTTAAAATGAATTTATTAAAATTTTTTTATTTAAATTAATTAATTACTATTATTTAAAAATTTAGTGATAATAAAATTGGTTCAAAAATGAAGAAAAGGAAAAAGAAGAATAAAAAATATATAAAAAATTACATTTTTATCTCTTGAAAAATAACTATGTAGCATTCTATTAAAGATAATTTTATAGTTAAAAAAAGTTTCGAGTTAAAAAAATTAAAAAAAATAAAAATAAATAATTGATAATTGATAAAGGACATATTTGTATTTTCATTTAAAATTAACCTACAAATAATATTTTAGGAGAGTAAGTATATTTCATATCAAACCTTAGTGGGAAATGAGAGTATTATTCAAACTTTAGGGTGATAAGTGGAATTATAATTAAATCCAGGGAGATCATTATACTTTTTAAAAAATATATATAGAAAACAAGCCTGAAAGGTAGTAGGAAAATTGGAGAAATTAATGAGACAACTTTGATTCAACCAATTGTGTTTGCATTAAGAAAATGCATAATAATTTTAATTCAACACAAATTTCTATTAAAAAATTTAAATATGCATTTTTCTAGTAATAAATTATTCATTTATTTTTTAAAAATTTGTTAAATATTTTAAAAATTTTGTTTGTCATGCAAAATTTCTCTTTTGTTTATTTCTTTTAAATTAAAAAGAATATTATGTATTTTTCTATAAAATATATTATTTATATTATTTGTATATATATATAATTGAATATTCGTGCCTCTCACAGTTTAAAACTACTTATTATAAAACCAAAACAAAATTAAAATAATAAATAAAACTTAAGCATTTTTATATTTTCATTTATTTTTATATGCATAAAAATTTTTTTAGATTGGAAAAATGAAAAACTTTGTAAGGATCAATGATGATGATGATAATTAACCTGAACATTGCAGATCTCACCTCTCTAAAGATCTAAAGATTCCTATGCAAAAGAGAAAGACACTACTAAACTAACATCAATTCAAAGCAAAACAAAAGAAAAGAAACAAAAAGTGATCATATTATACAAATAGGCTAGTCGATAAGCTAATACATATCAAGTTCTAAATCCAGGGAAACAAACAACAACAAACAAGCAAACTTTTTAACACCAAATTTATTCATTTTCATTTTTTTTAATGATTTTCCCTCTATTTTTTAACAATCAAATAGAGAATTATAAAACTATATATGAATTGAACAAACTACAAATCAAATCGACTGTTGATTTGGTCGAAGAGTAATTGCAAGAAAATCAAAGAATTGAAAGCTGAAAATCCCAAATGCTTCCGTATTAAGAAGCCGAAAAATGAAGCGCAATAGATAAAAAAAACAACTGGAAATATAAGATTAATAATTTTTTTTTCTTCTGTAGGAAAACAATAGAGAAATATTTGCGTGCTAGAATGTAATGTATAAACTAATCTGTGCATTTTGAGATACCTGGCATTCAAATTTAGATTTATCACTAAAGAAAGGAGACTCTGGGAAACCAAACACATATAAAATTATTTTCCTTGATCAACAGTCAGCATACTTTATTTTCAAAAGTAAAAAGCATGCCAGACAACACTAGCAGTTTTATAGGTAACTATATATTTAAGATAAAGAACCACAATAATTGGTTAATGATTAATTTATAGTTTAACCGAATAGAATAATCGTTTTTCTTTTTTAAATGTAATGTTCTAAATCAAGTTTTGACACATGACATTTAATCTAATAAAGCTATAGCTAGCTTGCTCTTAAAGTTGCTGATGGTAGAACTAATCTTCTTCAAAAGAGTTCTATTCCAGTTGATATTGTGAAAGCCTATAGCAAAATTCATCAAGAAAACCACACTCTTAGTATAACTAGTTAGCAATAGATGCCTTTGACTGTAGTGAAACTGTTTGATCTCCTCTAATTCAACTTTCCTTACAGTATTTGCTAATAAATTGTAGCGAAACACTCCTCTCATGCACCAAACTAGTAATAGTTTTATATTTTGGATGCTGATTGTATATCGTAATTAATTTAAGACTGATCATTTTCATCAAGAGGTATGAAAGGATAGCTCTTAAAATTACAATAAAATTTGAGATCATAGATCTGAGTCCAATGCCCAATATGATGTTCAGAGACCTCCAATACCCATACGCAGACCACGTCCCCTAATAGATGCATCCACTTATGATGTCTTGGCTCGCATGGATGACCTGAATGAGACAATCTACGGAAATTTTCACTGTCCATGAAGAACATGATAATGGAGTTTGCGCATGTGGACGTCTCAGGATTCATCCAATAGAGAGTGTTATTGAGTATCACTGGAGATCCATCACGGGGAATATAAGGAAAGGTGCTGATGCTTCTCCATGCCTAAGGTGAGTATGTCTTATTCAATGGGGCCGTTTGTGACTCTCCTATGACAAAGGAGTAGATTGTACTCCTGGGTGGCTGAGAGATACAAGAATCCACAAAATCTTCCTTCCGAATACGGATGCCTCATGCTTATTAATTCTCCGGTGATAGGATTGCCAACATGGAGAGTAGATGAGAATGAGGAATAATACAAAACCAACCCATTGCAGGAAGCAACAGGAAAAGCAACAAAATCCAGCATTTGACGTTTCCAACGTCTAGCTAAAGATCCATTAAAAACCCTTCTCATGACAACTGTACTTGAACATTATGCCTTGGCATATTCATCACCATCATGATCCATAGGAGAAAAGAAATCCATGAATTTTGCTTTGTAATCAAGAGGCCACTTACATTTAAGTAGATAGAAAACAAAAACGGTGGAGGCAGCTCGCTGGAGATGTGCTTGAACAAAGTAACGAGACGAGATTAGAGCATTCCATCTCGCACGAACCCTTCGACACCTCCACAGCTGCTCGGCAGGAAGCCGCCTAAGTATTTCGACAACCAATTCATCGGGAATATATTTAAAACCTCCTCCATTATCAACCCCAACATGTTTAATATCTCCACCATTATCAATACCAACCCTAAGCCATTGAAGTAGACAGAAGGTCGATCTTTTAGAAATAAAGAATATTTGGAGAAAACGAGAGGGTGGCTGTTCTAACCAGGTTTTACATGATACGAATTTATATTAAGAGGAAAAAATCCTAGGCATGTCATTGGCTTTTATATATATATATATATATATATAT
>JBBYHM010000027.1:1135974-1148465 GCA_038381775.1 Adansonia rubrostipa
GAAATTATACTTAACCTAATGGTATTACTAATGTATTTTCATTAGTATAAAACTAAGAGGTTAACGTTTAAATCTCATCAATTAAAAATGAATTAAACAAAATTAAATCAGTTTTTATTGGTTTTTCTGGTTTTTACTAGTTAAATTTGTTCTCTCTCGGTTCATTAACTAATTAGTTTTATATTATGTACAGGACCGGAGAGCCTGCTTTTCCTAGCTCAACTAGTCGGTCCAGTTTTTTAATCTTTGATTTTTACTCAAATGAACTCCAATTTTTAATTTATATCTAAATAAGCTTTTAACATAAATCGATCTTTCATTCATTTGAATGAAAAGATTTTTTTAAATATAAATCAAAGGATAAGAGATTAATTAGGTACAACAAAAGGATAAGTGAAATGGTTCAGGTCTTTTTGTTTTCTTTTTTTTTTTTAACCTATAAAGAAGGACACTTTTACCCAAGTGCCAGACATGGCCTTGGCACGGTTGAGTATAAGCCAGACACTCAAGGACATGTCGAAAAAATCAAACTAAATCGGACACAGTCAAAATGTGATCAAGATATGACTGCACACATCCGGATGCATGGTGAAGTTTTTTTTTTTTGGCATTTTTTTCCCAAAAATGGAATCAACAACAAAGTATTTGGCTCTAGTGGATTTTTTAAGCTTCAAATTTTTAAATTCAAAAATAATTTTTAAAAATTGAAAAGCTATTTACATGATTGAAAAGTATCAATTTCACATTTTTATTTTATATTATTATTTTTTTAAAAAAAATTTATTGCCATGTCTTGTTGTGCGATGTCGTAATTTTTTAGAAATTCTTGTATTACTGCTGTCCCTTTCATATCAAATCGGTGTCCATGCTTCCTAGATTTTATCCTATTTATGGTTAAGCATAATTTTGCTGTTACTTTCTGAATGGGAATATGGAAAGATTCTTACTTTCCAAATTTTAGTGTACGTTTATTATCATCAATGCATGAAGTTAAAGTGCACTGACGAGCAATTGAGAAAAGTCCTCGCATGCTTTTTCCTTGGTTTTGGCACTTTCGTCAAATTGTCTTTTAAAATCCTGGCATAGTTTCATTGTGTTGCACTTGATTAGAGTTTTTGTTTAAGTCTGGTCTTGTGTGCAGGAATCTTAGAGATGATGCAAGTTCAGTTTTACATGACTATTTGGAGCCCTTGGAACTTCATGCACAAGTTCTCCACTGTAATCCTGCAGCATTTGAGTATGTCACCCCTGGTAAACAAAGTACTCTTGATTTCTCTTTTTCATCTTATCTGATGCTCCTGGTAAGTGAATTGTACCACAAAAATTGTCAAGATGTGATAGTTCTTTCTGATATATGTAGATGAAAAGTTCCTTTACAAAATTAGAATGGGATTTGTAGTGAGATGACCATGAATTATTTCTTTAGCTGATTGAAGCCTTTGCAAAATTGAACTCAGTTACTTACAAGGGAATTATTGTGATGAATACCACTTACCTTATTGCATGAGGAAACACTGATTTGTGATGCTTCAGAATTCAATATTGTTCAACTTTGCACCAAAATTTCTTTTACTTGAATAATCTCGAGTCTTGACCACAATATTGTAGTCCGTAACCTTGATGATCCGCGTTGTGGATGAAACAGTTGGCATAGTTATGAAAAGTCGTATAGATTCTTTTGGTTATATGATTTTGTTCCGTACAAGAGAAGAAATAGTGCCTATTAGCTATGATTTTGTTGGATGAAAATTTATTACTAAGCAATGATGGAGAATAAGTGACCTGGAGAAATTGTGGATGGAATGGGTAGATAGGAAGATTTGATTGCGCGTGCGTATTTCTGTAGTTTATACATGCATGAATGCACTTAAGTTTACACCTCCTATGCATGCTGATTTACCACTTCTCAAGTATTGGTTCAACAGAAGTGTATGCAAGTCTAAGTTCCAAGTCCATTCCTTTTCCTACGTTCTTCTTATTGGTTTAGTTTATCATCCTGCTCTTCATTCTGCGGTTGTGTTTCCACTTTCCACAGCATGTTAAAGCACGTTTTAGGAGTGCTTGCAATAATTAAAGTCCTTCCTGTTTTCTCAGCCTCTATTCGATTTTGTATGTTTGCAATCTGTGAGTTGTAATCTTTCCCTCTTTCTAGGATGCTTGATATCATCTACACAGATTTCAAATATCCGTGCTTATTGTTCATTGCATTTCTTTTCGTCTCTCAGGTCTTGTCAAGGAGCACTGCGGTGTTTTAAAGGAAGCCATCTGAGTCAAGTGTTCCTCTTTTGGTTAATTCCTGAGAGAAATTAGTAGCACTCACAATCAGCAGACTGATGTTGTTGCTAAGGTATGGATGGGTCTCAATTTAGTTATTAAAGCCGGGGCTATTTAAACACAATTTTGTAGATGTAATTGCAGGATGCGCCAAAATCATCTACCAGGAAGCGAAAAAGCAAGAAAAAGGCTGCCAATGACATTGGGTCATCAGTTCGACAAGATCCTCCAGAGCTTCAAGGTTGCCTTGGTTGTCTCTGCTCCTTTCCCTCCTCTCATTTGGTATTAACACATTTATTTTGCTGCCAGTCTTTTCCTTTAGATGCCATCATTGGAAACTTTCGTGTGAGGCTAGAGGACTTTTGCAGCAGAGCTCAAATTCATAGAGATGATTGGGATGAGATGGAGTGGTTGTCTTTGCCAGTTAATGATGTTAGAATGCTTGTAAACGAAATTATGTCAATTCGTGCAAAGAGACTTCTACATATGGTTCCTGGAGATATTCTTGTGAAACTGTTACGGGTTCTAGATCATCGGATACATCGAGCAGAAGGTTTCTCCGTTGATGAATGTGAGCATGTAAGTGATTATTATTTGGTTTCAAGATAGTTTTGCAACTATCATTTTATTGTCATTTGTTATCATGCTTGGAATCAGTTGGGAAGGGTTGGGATAGAACTTAGGCTGAAACCTGAGCTATATCATTTTGCCTTCTGACATTAATGGTTTAGCATCATCTTGTTCTAGGTTTTGCATTGGCACTTGATGCTTGCTGATTAATCAAAATCTACATTACTCTGACTCTTCATTTTTCTTGAAGTACCCATATCCAATACATATATGTTTAGGGATATGACCATCTTAAGATCCTCCAAATACATGAAAAAACTTAAAAAAAAAAAAATTGAACATACCAATATCTGACAGTCACACCCTGATCTGAGTAACATAGATCAAAATTGATATAGTGTGCTCACTTCCCTTCCTTCTGTTATTGATTAGTTTGAATGTTTGTCTTCTTTTTCAAGGATTCCTTTTACTTTGCTGTAGGATTCTCATTAATTTAGGTGTAACAATGCAAAGGAAATTTGAAAGTAAAAAGGTAAAACGTGTTGACTGTTACTATATAACAGAAATTCATCAAACATATCTCTGTGTGATGTTCCTCTTTAAGTCTCTGATATTTTTCTTTTTTCCCTGCTTTTATGGATTTATATCAAGAGCACATTGTGTTTCATCAGCCTTTTTCCCTTTTGTTCAAATGTTTCAGCAAGATTTAAGTGTATTCTCATTAGTATTTTGTGCGCTGGAGTCCATTCGTGCTTCTTTGGCAGTAATGGCGCATAATGACATGCCAAAGCAACTATATCATCAAGAGGTATGTGCCTTATTTGAGTAGCTCTTAACCATGACCTTTTAGGTTAGTTTCGTTTTGTCCTTATCCATTCAGTTGGTTCATTCAAAGTCTAAACCTCTTTAAATTGTCCCAATAATCGCTTACTGTAGAAAATCTGTTAAAGTAAATGGAAATGTCAGGTGTCAAAAAAGTGGTTGTCATGTAAGCACTTTCTATCCATTTTGATTGAATTATTTATTGTTAGGACTAAATAATAACACTTTAAAAGGTTTGGGATTTAAATATAACAATTGAGAGGTTAGGATCAATGAAACTTTTTGAAGGTAATGGACGGTGCATTTTGCTCAACTTATTTCTTCTCTTGTTAGATTTAGTGGTTCTATGACGTGCGCTAGTGTGCCTCGCATTTCGTTCTTATGTTGCTTGTTTATTTTTCTGTCATTGTAACATGGGTTATAGGTTCTCTATGTTCTCAAAAGATCATTGAAAGGATTTTAGAGTTCTCCAGGCACCAGATAACGGATGTCATCTCAGCTTATGATCCATCATATCATGCCTTGCATAAACCAAGTGAAAATCGAGCAGTTGAAGTTAGCCATCTGATTTATGCAAAAAGTGCTGGATCATTTGTTGTGGTGCTTCGTGTCAACAACAGAATTGTCTTCATTTGCATCAATAAATGTGACCGCATGTCAAAAGTCCATACTGTCTTCATTTTCTTTGAATTTAATTCTATCTTTGTCTAATCCATTCTCTGGGTTTATCACTTTCGTTCAAATGGTTGCAAGTATATTATGTTGGCTTTCTAGTAGTGACATGCTTAATTTTACGTCACTTTTTCTAAATGATGAAGACGAAGAGCCTGATGCTGAACTAGGCTGCTAGCAAGAAAAGACGCAGTAAAAAGAGTGCTAAAGCAAAGAAATTATCATTTAGCAAGTGTGCTTATTCATATGCTGTTCCCTAATATTAACTATTACAGAAAATTATTAAGCATTGCAGAAGTTAGGTCTCTTGTTATTGTTTAGCTTTTCCTTGATAGGGTTCCGGTGCTGTGAATGCTATACTACAAAAGCTCTGCACTATTTTTGGTTTACTCAAGGACTTGTTGTTGATTGAGAAGTTATCTGATAGTTTTGTTCTACAACTTCTAAAAACAAGCTTTACTACATTTTTTGTGGATAATGTACACCTCTTGCAACTTAAAACAATTGGTTTGATAACTGGGGTATGAATCCAAATGTTCAATTTGCAGTTTAAAAGGACACACATGATTAAATGCGTATGCTAAGGTAAATTATGCTAATTAGATGTACTTCAATCTGAGTGTTATTTTCATACAGATATTCTAATCGTACACCCAACATAGAACACATGTAATAGATGAAATAGTTCAGCTGCTAATGAAGTTGCCTGTTTCAAAGCGAGCATTAAGATCATATCACCTACCTGATGAAGAACAGAGGCAGATCCTGTTGGTTACAGCTTTGCTGACTCAGTTCGTTTATGGCAGTGTTAACCTTCCTGAAGCCTTAAAGCAAACATCAATTGGGAGTCCCATCTCGGAAGTCTCAGTTGCTGCTAGTTTTTTAGCCAAATGCCATGAATCTGTCCAGGATACATGTCATTTCTGGACCCGCGTCCTTCAATGCCTTGCTTCTGTAAAGACTCAAGTTGCTTCTGAGTTGAAAGTGATGATTGAGAATATACTCACTGATTTACTGACAACATTGAATCTACCAGAATATCCTGCTGCAGCTCCTACTTTGGAGGTGAAAAAAGACTGACTATGTTTCTGTCATAATTATTATTATTGGATAAAGATGGTAGTGTTCCAGACCTAAGGAACTTGATGAAAAATCCCTAGAAATCTGAGATTAAAGTCCCTAGAAATCAAGCTTTTAATTTCCTGATTTTGTTTTTGGTAAAATATTTGCTGTAATTGACTGTATTTTAGGATAGAATTATGGGCTGTAATTTTCTAAACTTTAGGGCAGAATTGTAGGAACAGATTGTATAGCTTTTATTTCTACTACCTAAATTAGCATAGGTTGTATATTATAAATATGTACTCTTTTTCAGTTCTCAATACAAGTGAAAAGCATTTAACCTTTCAGACTTCCTTTCACTTTCCGACTTTCTGTCAGACCTATCATTTGCAGGTAGGGATAATATTGATCAGCTTTTCAGAGTTGCTTGGTGGGGATAATATTGATCAAAGTAACCCAACAGGTGCATGATCCATTTGTTTTGATGGAAAGGTAGAGAAAGCGTTGTATAGGTGTCAAGGTTGTCAAAGATTCTTGTTGATTGTATGGAGGTAAGAGAACAAGAAGTCCCTAATCGTAGTTGGTACTGCCAGTTTTGCATCCATACGAAGCAACTTCTTGTATTGCAATCATCCTGTGAGTCACAGTACAAGGATGACGAGAAAAAAGAAACATGGTCGCCCAGGAAGTTCTGAATCTTCTGATTCAATTATGAAAGTTGAAATTGTTTGGCAGATGTTTTTGAATTATCTTCAAGATGCCACTTCTACTGATGATGTCCATCTTTTTGTTCATTGGTGTGTAGTTAACAAAGCTCTTTCGTTATTATTATGCGAGTGAAAATGAAAACTCAAATTAGCCCTTCCTAATTGTTTTTTTGTTTAAATTTATGTTTTTGGATGAAGGTTTTATCTTTGCTTGTGGTATAAAGAAGGGCCCAAATCTAAACAAAATTTCAAGTACTACGTCGCTAGACTGAGATCAAAGGCAGGAGTGCGTGATTCCGGAACTGTTTCTTCACTGTTTCTAAGGAATTCAGCAAAGAAGATTGCTTTAACACTGGGACAAAATAATTCTTTCTCTAGAGGATTTCACAAGATTCTTTACTTGCTTCTGGTTAGTAAAATATTTTGCAAGTCCTTGATTCAGTATTTCAGGCAGGCTCGTTCTTATTACACTTTTGCTTTCCAGGTTAGCCTAAGAGAGAACTCTCAGGGCTAAGGCTTCACGGGCAGTAGGTAAAAAAGTTCTTGCAACATCTCATTACAGTTGTTTGGAACTAGGATATTCATTTCTCGTTTAAGTTGATGAAACAAGTTTCCCAATGAGTACGAGATGGCAGGTTAGTATTATTGTAGAAGTTGATCCAGAGGTATTAGGTGACAAACGTGTTCAATTGGCTGTTAAGGGAAGGTTTTGCGACTCTGCAATATTTGTCAGGGAAGCAACGTTGGAACTAGTTGGCAGACATATTGGATTACATCCAGATGTTGGTTTAAGGGTACTTCTACTTCACTTGTCCATCTTATGAAAGCAGGGCATACTTTATTGGCAAATCTTTTTTTTTACCACCCACACAACCCTCTCTTCTCCAAAATATGGTGGTAATTGGTATTTTGAGAAGGTGGCAGAGAGAATTAAGGATACTGGAGTCAGCGTATGGAAACGAGCTATCAAAATTATTCGAGATATATGCAATACGAAACCTAAACTTTCAGGGTTTACAAGTGTCTGCATTGAGATTATTTCTCATGTTGGTGATGATGAATCAAGCGTCAGGTAATTAGGGATCAATAAAACAACGCATTTCATGACAAACACTAAAGCACTCATGCCAATATCTTTGTGTTACTAAGAGTTTTTCGTTTTTCTTCTTTTCAAATGTTAGACTAAGGCCTCTGGAAAAATGTTGTACAAATGTTTTTATTTCTTAGCATTGTATATTAAAAAGGCCTATTTGGGTTTTTCCCGTATGAAAGGCATTACTGTGGTACCTAAAAACCTGCTGATGCAAACTCATAGTCATGTTTATGCTTAGTTCAAACTTCATGAAGCAGCAATGAACTTTTTGTCATATATGTATTTTCGTATCGAAACTGTTACTCTCCCGCTATTCTTTCTTATTATTATCTTTTTCTCCTCTTCAGGATCCTGTTTGTAAGACATTTTATGAGTTCTGGTGTGAAGAACCTTCTCGAGTGCAGACTCAGTATCCTGGAGATGGTAGTTCCATTCCATTGGAGGTGGCTAAGAAGACTCAGCAGATTGTTGAAATGCTAAGGCTGTTGTCTAGTCATCAGTTTCTTACAACTGTCGTCAAGCGCAACTTGGTCCTTGATTTTTTTTCCCCCAATCAGCGAAAGCTGCTGGAATCAACCCTGTCTCACTTGCTGCGGTACGTAGGTGATGCGAAGTGCAAGTGCTAGTTGGAAAGGATATTGCTGGTGGAGGAAATGAGTAATGTGGAAGCAGAAGTTCCTACTCTTCCCTATGTGTTGGCCTTGCACGCATTTTGTGTTGTGGACCCATCACTTTGCCCGCCAGCTTCTGCTCCTTCCCAATTTGTGATCATGCTACAGCCTTACCTTAAGAGACAGGTTATTTACTGTTCATTTTATACCTTTTTTTTTTTTTTACAATATTGATGTAATCAGTTATCTTTTGTATCTTTCACTTTTCTCGGCATTCTTATTTTTAAGTGATTATAATCTGTGTGTTTGTAGTCCGCCTATTTTCGTTTGAATAACCAACCTGTCTGTAATACCCGCATTTTTTAGTCGCTTTAATTTTGCCAGGCAGCCAACAATGTTGAGTTTGGAAATAACAGACTTTTCTTATTTTGTTTGATTTCATTGAGTAAATGTATAATATTCTTCTGTCTTCGACTGCAGTGATTCATTGCTCCGTTCGATCTTTGGGTTTGTCAAGCTAACGGTTCTTATTATTGGCCCACTTTTTTGTTGTGAGATGTTGTAAGTTAATTTCTTGAATTTCCTCTATTCATTTTGTTTCTGTACATCTTCTTCACTGCTGTAATCCAATCGTTTGTAGGCTGTGGAGCAATGCCCTATGTGCTTTCACTTGTGTTCAGGTTGATAAAAGAGTTGTGGCATAGTTACTGGAGAGTATAATCTTTATAATTGATGCTGTTGTGCCTTTAATGCGAAAGTTGCCTCCTAGCGTTGGCGAAGAACTAAAACAAGACTTGAAGCACATGATCGTCCGGCATTCTTTTTTGACTGTTGCCCATGCTTGCATCAAGTATCTTCAGCTTCTCTTTCTAACCTTCTTTAGTTTTGCTGTAATTCCAGTTGTTAGTTGAAGTTTAAGTTTTTTAAATCTTCTTTCAGCCAAATGCCTGAATTTATTTTTTGTTCGAGTTTTGTCTGCTTGGAATTTGATTTTAAGCTACACTGTGAGTGAAAAGGCAGGTTTCTACTTAGAAGGTAGTCTATTTCTGCTTTCAATTCCTTCATTTTCTTTTTCTTTTTTTTTAATTTCTCATTTCGAGTGTCTTTTCTGAGTAGAAAGGCATGGTGTCACGCTCCAAACTGAGACATAACAAACATCGGATATCTGCAAGATCTAATTTCACAAATATGTAAAGTAATTAACTAATCAAAAATAAAATTTAAATATATATATATGTTTATAAAATAAAAAAAATTAAATTGTTCAAAAAAATCGAATGCAATAAAATAAAATTTATAGGCGTAACAAAATATTTGAAATAAAAATGCGAAACCTTTAACAATCTATCAAATAATAGTCTCGAAAAGTTGTAACTTTTTTTTCACACGAAAATCTAAATAAAACATATATTAAAATTGAAACGTCATTCCCCGATATTCACACGTGTTGGTTCATATTTGAAACCTGTAAAATATTAAAGAATATAATGAATACAACTACTCAATAAGCAACTAACATTCTTTCAATTAGGTTAAACACATTAAAAAATTATGATACCAAAATAAAGATTGGAATTATAAAATACAAAATTTTGGGTAATCTTATGTTTATAAATAATTTATTTCAAAATAATAATATGATAAATATATTTAAACGAAATTTTTATACTTAAATCTTTGAAATATATAATCTATCTTTTTGTTTATCTATCTCTCTTTATAAGCCATGGACAAAAATCACTATTCTAAACTAGTTGCACGGTTCAAAACAGAAACCATTATTCTTAATCGGTAGCACGGTTCGAAATAAAAATCATTATTCTAAACTGGTGGCACAGTTCGAAAAAAAATACTATTTTTAACCAGTGGCACGGTTTAATACGAAAACTACTATTCTTAATTGGTGGCACGATTTGAAACCGATTCCTAATCACATAGTACATGTCGACATGGCCAATAATTAACCCTCATTGGCAAGGTTCAAGCATAGCATATCGGGAGAGCATCCAAAACAAAAAAAAATTAGATTACCCATAACGTAATACGTACATTTATCGTATTTAGAAACAAACATATTTTATACACAAAATATTTCTTATGCACATATCTATAAATTATCAAGTAAACCGCTTAGCAAAATCATAGCAAAATTATACTAGCAAAAAGAAATATACGGATAAGTAGCACAATGTTTTTCAAATCCAAATCTAAACTATATATTTCATGCTTAACCCAATTTACTAAAACATGGGATTTTTGCATATATGATGTAAAAATATTTAGGGCTGATTTTTCGGAGATAAATACTGAAGGAATATCGAGTCACTTACTTGATTCGGTAAACTGACACTTAAGTCGTAAATCGTGCAATTCTTCTAATAGCCTAAAGATTAAGAAAATATATATATCTAAAAATCAAAACTTAGCAAAAATATAAATTTAACAAAGAACAACTTTTCGTTTGTCATTCGGAGATATTTGGGTAGTATGCTAATTTTCTTGACAAATCAAAATTTTTTAATGATAAAATATTTAAAACTACGTAAAATTGAAAAACTAACAATTAAAACATAAAATCAGTATCAATATGAACTTTATGAAAATATAATTAACTCCTAAAAATTTTCATATTTTTAAAAATGAATATATAAACATATAGAATTTTCTCAAAATCAAGTAAAATAAAGACAATTTTGTAAATATGTATTTATTTATATAAAAATTCACTAAAATTAGTAAAATTGATATTAATACTATTTTTAACTAAAACTATTTTATTTTGGCTGAAATAAGTTCGAAAAAATTAAAAATGAATTTTTTTTCAAATTCTAAAATCTAGAAATTTTATGATCGTTTTGCTTATTTGGAGCCATTATAAAACTAAATTTATGCAAACACTGAGACTGTTTAAAACCACAATTCAACAGTAGATATGTAATACTATAATTTAAAATTTTATTTCAATAGAAACAACTTCATATAACCTAAGTTTCGGGGGTCTAAACTTTCAAATCATCACAAACAATTTTAAAATTTTTTAGGTTTTCAGATTGACAGGTTCAATTAGCCTAATTTGGGGCTTCGATTGTTTTCACACGAAACTCGTCTGATCAAACTAATTATACCATTAGAAAGTTCACCTTTCGTACTATGAAATCCATCTAAGTTTCACCAGAAATAATCACCAGCAAATGGTTTTCCGATGACCCAAATTTGATTGGTTGGAATAGTTAGAAAACCCAAATTAGTAACAAAAAAAATAATTACTCCTAAAATACTCATCCAAATGAAATGCCACACCAGCCATTTGAAAGATCTCGAATAGACCTTTCTACGAGTACCCATAATATCACCGGAAAGTCATCGAAAATTTTTAAAATATCAAAATACTTAAAAATAAAACATGAGTTCTATAAAACTTAATCAAAAATATAAGAATTTCACAAAAATTAGGCAAAATCTTATCTAAATCCGTGTTTTCCATGACAGATTTATCTCTCTTTTGCCTTTCTTCTTCTTCCCTAGGGTTAGACTCTCTCATAGCCTTATCTAACAAAAATAACACAAAACCTTGTAACCCTAGTTTTTACTATTTTTATTAAGCTAATAACTTTAATAAATTAAACTGGACCTTAATATAAAACTAAAATTAGGCTAACTACTTAATAAAATAACTAGATGTATTTTTATTTTATTTTTTGTGGGCTTTACACGGGGAATGGTGGTGCTAGTGTTGAGTATCTCATTCAGTTATTTTTCAAATAATTGGATTCCCGAGCAACTGATAACAAACACGTTCATTGCTAGAATTCACTACGCAATCCTGTTATTTACACCTGCAATCTTTTACCATTTTCCTTTATCCACCGCCTGTGAACCTATTGATAAAAAATTGTGCTGGCAAGATATCCGCATTTTAGGACTATTAGAAACTCGGATTAGCACCTTGGATCGTTGTTATCATTTCTATGAATCATAAGGGAAGGCTTAAAGCAAACAGACATGTAAGTAAATAAACAAGTAATATACAGATTTTTGAAAGATAGAAATAGGTTTGATGAGTTTTCAATTGTCTCTTCTATGAATCATAAAGCTTAAGTCAACCTTTTTATTTAGCTAGTGGGGCGTTCTCTCTTCTGTCCTGGATTTTGCTTATTCGCCATGGAATCTCTTCGTTTAGTGGTTCCGGTAAAAAAAAAAATATATATATATATATATATCGATGTTGCTAGCAGTCTTAATTTCGTTTAAAAATTATCTTCAAATGGATGATTTTAGTATAAAGGTTAGATCTTTGCAAGTAAGTCCCATTTTTCTCCACTAAGTTAATCATGAAGTTCGCTTCATTTCTCTATTAACATATTTTTAATATTTTAACATATTATTTTGTTTGTATGGCTTATCATTTTAGGCATGAGGCTTTGCTCTAATTGCTAGGCCTGAATATATGTTGGAAAAGGACATTGGAAAGATTTTAGAGGCAGCATTAACACCGAGCTGAAATGTTCGTCTTAAGGTAAAATTGTCATCACTTAATTTCCATATTACAATTATCTTTCTATTTACGAGATGCATGCTAAGCTATTCTGTCCATCCGATGCAAGCATTACAAAATTGGTTGGAATATCTTCTTGATGCAGACACTCAAATGGGAACGGATAAAGGTAGTAATGATGAGGT
>JBBYHM010000027.1:1197320-1232230 GCA_038381775.1 Adansonia rubrostipa
TTTATTTTTTTAAATATACTTTAAAGTTTGTATATTATCTTATTAATTTCATTTCTACTAGAGATATTTTTTAATATTTTTAATTTAGAAAACGAAATAAATCAGATTTATTTTATTTATTTATTTACTTTTAAGACGTAACTGTCAATATAGGGGCATTGATCGTCAAAGCAGAAGATGAATTATTGTCAAAATTTGGATTTTTTGCTGCTTTCATGGGGTTGTGCAAAATTATTACATACTCACGACCATAATGTGACAAATCATCACAGTTAATCTTAGGTTTTACAGATTTCCCATTTTTGGTATATATTTCTAGCTGATCTTACTAATATATAGATATATATAGATATATAGATATATATATATATATATATATATGTTTTAGTTTTCCTTAACATTGCCATGGATTTTAGACTTCGTTATTGATGACTGATTTCTACAAGATTGGCAATTATTTTTAACCCACTGGGGGAAAAAAAAATAGATTTTGTGGCTTTATACTAGCTTTTGAATTTGAGTTTAATTTAGTTAATTTATGTAATTATCTCTAAAAAATTATTTTTATTAAATTTTAAATTTTAAATTTTAAATCTTGATATCTCTAATCGTTTTTCTTATTTTTAGATCACTATCTTTTTATACTAAAATAAAGGTAAAAATTCAATGATAGTCCACGTACTATAATGAAGGAAGTTTAGCTCATGTACTGTTAAATTTAATATTTTAGTTTTTATACTTTTTAAATTAGAACAAATCAAGAAAAATGATTAATGGTGTTAAAAAACTATTTGAATGCGATAAAATGTTGATGTACCATGTGATATGAAATTCTAAATTTTATACAAAAAAATTGACCCAAACTCAATCCCTCAAACTTATTTTTAAATAAAATTTAAAATTTCATATCATACGATACGTCAGTATTTTATCATGATTTTTTTAACATTATTAACAAATTTTTTAATTTGCTATAATTTAAATAGTATAAAAACTAAAATAATAAATTTAATAATATAAATATTGAAATACTTCTTTCATACAGGAACTTTCAATAAATTTTTACCCTAAAATAAACTATAGGAGCTTTTAGGGTAATTGAGTGATCAATTATTAGTTCAAAACTTTGTCGTCTAAGAGAGCAGGGCTGAAAATACGAAGAATACTAAGTGGGTGCCACAAAACCCCACCACTAGCTAATGTGTTTTGGTCTTTTATGAATCTTTATTTTTCACTTTTTGTTTTAGCATGGAGTTAAGATAATGATCTTACAACTGGTAAGCTTCTTTTACCTATTGGACAAAAGATTGCTGACAGTTACTTTGCGTGCTTCCATAAGCAATTGGCTGGTGTCCATCTTTCATGGTCACCAAAAAGATTTCATGTTCCTTCCTCGTTGGATATTTTGCCCTGGAACATGTTACCTGTTCTGCATGTCTTTTATTTTATAGTTAAAAAGCATTGTAATCGAGACTCAGATGTAATTATTAGATATAAATATGTATTCGATATAGGCATATTTAGATTTTTTTTTCAAGTTTTTCATGTATTTGCTTTTGGAGGGTCATACTTTTGTACTTATCTCTAGATATACATCGAACATGAATACTTCAAAAAATACAAAAGGTTGAAGCGACAGAGGCTTTGTTTTTATTTATTTATTTATTTATTTGCAGGCAGTATTTTGGTTAGTTGTACCAAAATTAATCAGGGAAGAGCAAATCAAGCTTATAATGACTATACTGCTATTAATCTTCTTGTTCCAATTCCTCCCAAAAGTTTACCACAGCCTCTGCTTGATGAGAAGGATGCAAAAGGTCACTGGTTACATCTTTGGCACCATTTGGTGGGGTTTTGGCCTTAATCTCATTGCCTACTTCATAGCCTCTCATGTAGGTCTTTGCATTGAGTTGCATGTTTTTCATAAAAACTTTAGCTTCTTCCTTTGTTAGATTTTGCAATTTGATGATTTTTGGGGGTGTCCAGGTAGCTGGAGGTTGCTGGTATGTCCTTGCAATACAACGTGTAGCCTCATGCCTGCGCCAACAGTGCGAGAGAAACGAGCAGTGCAATCTTTCGTTGTCGTGCTCGGAGGAGGTTTGCTACCAGTTTCTGTTCCCAGCTCAAGCAGTTGGAAATACTTGTGGTGGTAACTCAACAAAAGTTGTTGGAAAACCATTGTGCTTAGATGTTCATGGACCATTCAATTATGGCATTTATCAGTGGGCTCTTCCTGTTGTGTCTAGCAATTCTGTTGCTGTCAAGATCCTATATCCCATCTTTTGGGGCCTAATGACTCTCAGGTAAATGGCAAATCTTATGTTGGAGAAATTATTAGAGGACTTAAAAACTTAGACTTATGAGGTGCCTTTTATGGGACAAAACTGTGAGACTTTCAAGTTAAAACAGACTATAACTCCTACGTTGGTGCGGGTCTCTACAAAAGTAGGCCTTGAATCTTGAATTTTTTTCTCACAACGTGTTTCCACTTTGCAGTACCTTTGGAAATGATCTTGAACCAACAAGCCACTGGTTAGAAGTGATGTTCAGTATTTGCATTGTACTCTCTGGGCTGCTGCTCTTCACTTTATTGATTGGAAACATCCAGGCGAGTGAAAAAAACCTTACCTCTAGACTATTTTTTTCTACAGATTGTTGAATATGTTTCAAGTCTTTTGATAGCCAAATCTAACTGACAATGGATCCTACATTTTCTATCATCAAGGTTTTCTTGCATGCTGTCATGGCGAAGAAGAGAAAAATGCAGCTGAGATGTCGAGACATGGAATGGTGGATGAAACGTAGGCAGTTACCTTCTTGTTTGAGGCAAAGAGTTCGCCACTTTGAACGCCAGAAATGGGTGACATTAGGCGGTGAGGATGAAATGGAACTAATCAAAGACTTGCCTGAAGGCCTGCGGAGGGACATTAAGCGCCATCTTTGCCTTGATCTCATCAAAAAGGTACTAACATACATGGTATCAGGACATTATAGAAGTTCAACAAGATCGATTTGAGGTTTTTGCCAATTAGTCCAAATTCAATTGAAATCTCTTGGTCTCAGGTTCCACTGTTCCACAACTTGGATGACCTCATTCTTGATAACATCTGTGATCGAGTCAAGCCATTTGTCTTTTCCAAAGACGAAAAGGTGCAAGCTTCGGAAGTTCACATTTTCCCTACTTTTTTTTTTTTTTAAAAAAAAAAAAAACATGCTTCGAAGTTTGTTTAACTTGTTATTGTTCACATGAAACAGATAATTAGAGAAGGAGATCCTGTGCAAAGAATGGTGTTTATAGTTCGTGGACGTATAAAACGTAGCCAAAGCCTTAGCAAAGGCATGGTTGCCACGAGTTTAATCGAGCCAGGAGGCTTTCTTGGGGATGAGCTGCTGTCATGGTGCCTTCGCCGCCCATTTATAGACCGTCTTCCAGCCTCATCCGCAACATTTGTTTGTGTAGAGTCAATTGAAGCATTTGGTCTTGATGCAAACCATCTCAAGTACATTACAGATCACTTCAGGTACAAATTTGCCAACGAAAGGCTTAAGAGAACAGCAAGATACTATTCATCGAATTGGCGAACATGGGCTGCTGTGAACATACAACTCGCCTGGCGGCGTTACAGAACGAGGACTAGAGGTCCAATGATTTCTGTTACCGAAAACGGGAACAGCAGTGACCGCCGGTTGCTGCAATATGCTGCCATGTTCATGTCAATCAGGCCACATGACCATCTGGAATAAAAGGCAGAGCTGCCTGCAGTGCTGCAATTCTTTTGCTCATTCTGTACTGTCATCTAATAAAGTTTCGTTTCTTTTGGCACCATGGAAATAATGGGAACATTGTACTTGTTGTGTAATATGAGAATTGGAACTTCATTTTTGGAGAAATAAAAAAAAAAAAAAAAACTTTTGTTAAACAAAAGCCAACTGCAAGACTCTAGATTCGGAAATCGGTCCGGCTTCAAGATTTTACACTTAGGTTAGCAATGTTGTAAAACTTGACTTGAATTCGGAAAATTTATTCGATATGCTTGAATTATACGAATTAACTGAATCAGAAAATTGGATGACTCCAATCAATAAGAATATCAAAAACTTCAACAAGTTGCCTTGAGGTTTAATCATTCTTCATTGCTTGTTATGCTAATGCTATGTTATAGTTTAATCAAAAGACAGTTTTTAGTTTTTAGTTAAATTCAAGTACCATGTTCCATCAAATGCCTTAATATCAACGCAAATTAACAGGACAAAACCAAGGAAAATTTTAAATAGAGAAAAAAAAAAAAAAAAACCTTTCATCATCCAAACAATCCTGTAAATTTCAGTTATCGTGGCCATCCCCCCCTAACTGTATTTATTTGACATGCATTACATCCTTGATCTACATTGCATGGAGGAGAGCGAGAGAAAGAGAGCTAAGTTATTGCCTAATTTTGCTCCAAATATGAGGGTTTACTAGCTCGTGGAAAGCTTATACTTATATCAATTAGAATCGGGTGAGTATCGAATTTAGATACGCGTCCAGAAACAATATGCTTGAATTTTTTTTTCAACCATTTAAAGTGTCAAACCACTGTAGGTATAATACTTCAAAAATAATAATAACGAAGCGCCGGAGCAACAAAGCTAAATACTCTTAACATAAAGTCATCATATCATGATACAAATATGGTGGCCACGATTAAAATTGCTCTTATAAGGCTGTGGATACTCGCACCTAATGTGCAAAATACTGTTCACTTTAATTTGAAAATCTCACAGTTTTGTCATACAAAACACCTCTCTCTCTCTCTCTCTCTCTCTCTCTCTCTCTCTATATATATATATATATATCACAACAGATATTCAGAATTTTCCCGTGCGAAATTAGGGTATTACAAAGACTAGGATGAAAACAAGTTTCGGTTGCTGCAATTAAAGCAATCGTAACACTTAGGAATACAGAGAAGACAATGCAACAAGCAAAGAAAGCATTCGGAGCGTGGTTTCTTGTATACTTTGAGAAGTAATTCCTCGAAGAATCGACGGTTTGGCTGGTGAATGAATTGCTTCTGAATTTGGTATTGTTCGCTTAAGCCTAGATGTGCCATTAGAAGGCAAACATGAGTGAGCAGTTCCCCACCTCTCCTGAGCTGCTGAGCATGTTCTTTCCAGCCACAATGAACCGCAGCAAACGCCAGCAATTCCACCCACACTTTGTTTATCATCTCCCACTTTTTCTTACATCCCCAATCAACCTGGTCCTGGGGTCTCAGCGATTGTAGTTGCTTCGCCAGCCTGCAACCATGGAAGAGAACAGATTTGCACCGATCTCCTTTAACTTCTTCCAATGAGATATCAGTATCCACTCGGAATAACTCGTGACAAGCTTCAGCAACCTTGTTGTCAACTGCCTCTCTCTTTTGTTTAAAAAAACGAATGGCTTCCTCACAAGTATCTCTGTATCTGATCTCACCGATTCCTTTAGGCAGCATATTTGGACACATGATGAGAAGATAAAGCATGTAATCTGATAAGCATCTGCTGATTTTGCTGTATGAAGTGACACTATCGAGGTCGAATCTCTTAATATCATCATAGTAACAGAGTTCAGTAGCAATGTGCCAAAGAAGAAGGCTATGGTCGAATTCAACCCCAACTGTGCTCCATTCAAGATGCTTGTCACATCTAATTTCTTCGAGCACATTATCACCTCTGTGTTTAAGTAATGTCTTGCACACATTAACGTCGTAGAGATTATCCTCGATGCTCTTACTTTTCTCTCTCAGTTGTTCGAAGATCAGCTGTTGCAGTTCAGGATCGACAGGTTGCCAGGTTACATTTCGACTCTTCTCCAATATTTCATATATGCCAAGTAACTTTTGAACTTGAGTCCATCGTGGAGTGATAGCCTCTTTTAGGCAAACATTCATAAAGTTATACCCGGATATGATTCCTGACCACCTCTTAACATTGGTTGCTTGCATACAAGAACACATTTTGATTTTGTGTTCAAGCATCCATAGTTTTGTCCAGTCAGAGCGAAGAAGGATGATGAGTGCACAAACCTCCAAGGCGACAGCTCCAATTAGCAGTATGCAAGTTATGGTAATGTCGGCTGGTGAGTAAGCATTATGCTTATAAAACATGAGAATGAAGAAGGCAATGAATGCGGAAACAGATGCAGAAATGCTGATAAAGCGAAGAAAGATCCCAAAGCACGAGCAGGCAATTTTCGCTTTGGTGTAGAGCAGATCATACAAAAATCCAAGCTCAACTTCAACCAATCTGAAGGCTTCTTCTGAAGGCTTGTTGCTAATTATAGAGTGGCAATCCGTTCGCTCGTAATAGCCAAGGATAAGATCTGCAAACAAATATTTGAACCTTTTGAACAAATATTCAGCTTGACAGATAAAATCATCCGAATTCAAATCTTCACGCTGTAATACCATTAGTGCCACGGGGTCCTTATCCATTTTCTTCTTGCCAGCTCTTTTTTCCACAAATTCAGCATAATCAGGTCCGGCATCCGGAGGAGATAGCAATGAACTTCTAAAATGTTTGGCGCTGGATGACCTGAGCACCCAAGTCCTCTCCCCATACTTTATAATTCCTGCAATGAACACCGGAATGGCTAAAAATGAGAGGGCAGTGTCTCCCCAAGACCTCAAGAACACATAATAGGCAACCCCAATCTGGACAACAAGGCCAAGAAGGTGCCTCAGCCACAGCTCATTGTCTTCCAAGGCGTAAGCAGTTATGGTGTCCGGACCGCCAAGGTGCAACAGAAGGAATGGCGCCCAAAATGATTGAAGTAAATCGCTTGGTTTCAAAGAATTTTGCTCAAAATCTCCTCCCAAGGTGGCAAGATTGCCCAATGCAACTGTTGCAACCCAGTCAGCCGACATATATGCTGACCAAACAAGGATCCTGATCCAAATATTTGCTGTATGCTTTCTTCGAGAACCAAATGCAACCAGTATTACTTGTAATAAAAGGCTGAGTAAAATCAATGCTCGTATCTCCCATCCATTCCAAACTTGTATAACTTTTTCCGCAAATATACGCATCGCCATTGCCTTCTGATTAAAAGACCAAATCAGCTGCAAGTTCTACAAAACATTTGATGTTAGAACGTCTGATGAAATTTTGTATATCTATACCGAGGTTGCCCCAAGCTTCTAGTAATCTCTAAAATATTTAATTTTGAGATTATAAACCTTCTCTGTCTTTAGGCATTACATTAGCTAAGTATATAACCTTTTTTTTTCCCATCTAAAAGCACCAAGGAAAAGAAAAAATCTGTTTATAGTTGTTATTCATGTAGTAGGATGATAGCTGCTTTAAAAGAAGAAGATGATTAGCTCCAAGCACCATGAGAAATAGAGGAGAATGAGGTTAATTAGTAGTACCAAATACTGTATGTGTTGCATCTAAGTTATGCATGCTAGAAAAGAAAAACCATTGTAATCCGAATTTCAATAACCGCAACCCTTGCGCTTATTTTCAAAATGTAACCTTTTTATTTTTGTCTTGAGTTTTGACTCTTTTTTTTTTTTTTTTTTTTTTTTTTTTTTCACGTTCAAGTTCTTTCTTCACCTGCACATAGTAATCACTCCATTCCAAGTCTTGCATAGTTTTATAATCACTTGCTAGGCCTTTTTTCTTCTTTTTTAATAATACTACTATTTTTTCTCTATATATAAAAATATGAACTCCAAAAATATTATTAAAAATGAACGACGTAAATATCATTTTTGAAGTTTTAAAATTAACAAAGTTATCTATTTAAAATGTAATTTTATTAATTTATTTTAATTTAAATTTAAATCAATAAATATTTAAAAATAGACTCCACACGATATTAATCTACTTTAGATTTAATAAAATTTTTCTATTTAAATTTGTAATTTTATTAATTTATTTAAATTAAAATTAATAAATATTTAAAAATAGAGTCCACTTGATATTAAACAACTTTAAAATTAATGAACTTTACCTATTTACATATGAAATATTTATTTATTTATTTATTTAAATTAACTAAATATTTAAAAATAAACCCTATATCAAATTAAACGATTTTAATTATAACATAAAGTGTTTACTTTAAATCAGAATGATGAGAAGATAACGAATATAAATTAATGGAGCGATGAAAGTTTCAAAAACCTATAAATTCTGAATAATGAGTTGAATTAATAAAATTTTTTATTTAAATATGTAGTTTTTATTAATTAATTTAAATCAACTAAATATTTAAAACTAAAGCATACATAAAAATTAAACTATTTTAATTATCATACAGATCTCTAAACCAAAATGATGAGAAGACAGATGATAAAAATTAATGGAGTTATGTAATATTCAAAAACCTATAAATTGTAAATGATGAGTTAAATTAATAATTCATCCTATTTTAATATGTAATTTTTTAATTTATTTAAATTTAAATCAAATAAATATTTATAAACATAGATATTATAAAATTAAACTATTTCAATTGAAATGTAGAGTGTTTACTCTAAATTGAAATGATGTATGAAGAGATAACTAATGTAAATTAATGTAGCACTATAAATTTCAACAACTGTGTAAATCGTGAGTAATAAATTAAAGTCTTTTCATTTACCTACGAAAATATATTAAATATATAATGAGTAAAAAACAAATATTTATATATTTTATTAATAGTGAAGCATACTATCTTTATATATAGTAGTGACAATGAATTCATTGGTTGTGTACAACTTTATTTACCATGCCAAAGTCAACTATATAAGCTTAATTAGACTCTTTATTTTTATGTCTCACAAGTAAAATTAATTCTAGATATACATGAATGTACACAAAAACTAAATTTATAATTTATTTTTTTATCTTCTTTAATGACTATAAATGACTCATAAATCTTTAAACATACATTAATTTATTTAAACCAATTAAAAATTAAAGTTGATATAAAATTAAATCATGAAAAATTCTAGAAAGCAATATATATATATATATATTACTGTATATTATATGCTTAATTTTTATGATACATATATATATTCACGCGTTTAAGGGTAACAATGATTGATTGCTCTAGATATACATTTTATAATTTCTTTATTCAATTCCACTTATCGCTATCAATACTTACACCTGAACGAAATTTTGTTCTACTAAACATAATATCTCATAAGCTTCTATTGTTACAAAAATCCATTTTACAAAAAATTACATAAGCTATTAATAAAAATTATATAATTTTCATATTTACACATATCAAATTTTTTATAATATAATTGTAAATATAATTTATATTTATACTTTTAAGTTTGAAATTATTTGACCAATGTTAATTCACAATTTATTAGTCATCATGTTAAAATACTTCCAAACTAAAAGCTTTGTTAAATAAAATCATTAGTAAATGAATTTAAATATTTATTAAATGATAAATAATATAGTAATAAATGATTAACGACATTATTGTGACTCACATATTAATAAAATTGTAGTAAATGATGGATAAAATGTTAGCTAATAAATGAAAACATAGTAGTAAATTGTAATATGTAAAATAGTAGTTAAAAATTTCATCATTAAACTTGAAAAAATTTGCATCATAATTTATTAATTAAAAAAATAAAATTTATAATATATTTATAAATGCCATAATTATTGATAAATAATGATTAATAAAATAATAGTAACTAATGACATTGTAAATGATTGATAGCAATAAATTATCGAAAACATTTCATACATCTTTATAGTACAAAAATGTAATTATATTTTAGGCTTTGAAATTATATTACTTAACAGGTTGATTCACAATTAAATCATAAAGTTGCATGTTTTAGGATTAAAAATCTTACAAAATATGTTAACTTAACATGCCAACTTATAATACATGTTTTAAGATATTTAAAACTTTATTAAACGAAATTATTAATCAAAAAAATAAAATACTCGGTAAATGATTAATAACATATTAATAAATTTAATAATTTTAAAGATAAATAATTATAGGCATAGTAATAAATAACTTATAATAAATATGAGTAAAAAATAATATGGATCAAAAAAATATTAAATGATGTACAATATAAAAATACATAATTGATAATATGATAATAAATTTTGAAAGACAATTGTAAATTTTATAACGAGTTTTTTTGTCCTACAGTCCCAAGACTTGCCATCCATGAATACCTTCCTATACAACACTTCAGGAATCCCCACCTCAGGTCTCTGTTGTTCTTCAATGAGATAAATCCGGACGAGTTAATTAGTAGCTCTCTACAACGATCTACTGAAATTTACTTGAGAGAAGATAAGGCATGGATCTCAATGCTTTGGCAACTATTGAAATTTATGCATAAATTCCGAAGCATATTGAGATACCTGTTAAACAATTTCAAGCTGCTTAGAGTCCTGGATTTTTAAGGGGCTGATATTTATATGGAAGGGGAATTTCTCAGTGATATTGGTAAGCTCTTCAGGTTGAGATACTTAAGTCTAAAGAGCATTACTTGCGTGTCAAAGATACCATCCAGTTTAGGCAATTTGAGGTGGTTGCAAACATTGGATTTGAGAACTAACGACGAGTTTCCGATCCGAATACCAGATGTGATATGCAAGATGGAAAGATTAATACATTTATATCTCCCAATGGTGTGTGATAGTAAAACCAAATTGAGGTTGAATACTTTGAGAAACCTAAGGACGCTTGTGAACTTTAACACTAAGAATTGTTATGTACTAGATCTTCGTAGCATGACAAATCTTAGGGAGTTAAGGATATCAAGGCACTTTCATATAGAAGATTTTGAGGAGAATTCGGGTTTGAATCCACAGATCATTGCAAGTAAACATCTTCGATCCTTATCTATTCTTCGTCCTGAACAAATAAATCTGAAACATTTGACACACCTGCTTTCTAGCTGTGATCACATTTCTGAGTTGAGTTTAACTGTGGCGATAGGAGAGAACTTACCACCAGCATCCCTCATATTTCCTGACAAAATCACTTTCATGTCCTTAAGTGAGACAAAACTTAGTCGTGATCCAATGCCAGACCTAGGGAAGCTACCTAATTTAAGGGTTCTCGAATTACAGGAGGCATTCACTGGAAAGGAAATTCATTGTTCCGCAAAAGGTTTTCCAGAACTAGACTCCCTCAAACTTATTGCTAATTCCAATGTTGAAAAGTGGACAGTGGAACTACCTTGCCTGCCGAAACTTCGTCATTTGGAGATCGTCAATTGCAAAAGCTTGGAAATATTACCACATCAATTGAAGTCCATCAAAACCCTTGAAGCTCTGAAGATTGAACTGATGCCAAAAGCTTTCAAGGATAGAATAACATTTGGAGGCCATTGCAGACCCTCAGTTATCTTTCACAACTGTTACTGAAATTATGATCCTGAATGGGTAAGTTCATTAAGTTATACTATCTTTAAAAGAACCATATATTTCTAAAATTGTTATCAGGATACCATTTTCTTTTCATCTTAATTGTAGTTTTCGTTATTGTCTTCTGATGAACCCATCTTTGATCCTGAGTAATGCATAAAAGAACTGAAATTATAAAGTTGTAAGGTGTAAGGTATAAAATTATATTCGTAGAGTTTTTTTAATTTCATAAATAGAATTAAAAGATTGTCGCATATCACATTTCTTTGTTAAAATTAAATAATATACTTTTGTTTCAATTAACTGAAGTATTAAAGCAAAAAATATGCCTGCCCACAAAAATAAGAGTTATTAGCACAAAATGTATCTTATTGTAGGCTTTTACAAATAATAAAAGTCTTATACATATCATCTCTCATCTTGTAGGATTGAAGTGAAAATGTTAAAATCTTTAATGCTTAGTTATATACTCCTTTGTTACTTATCTTTTCAATTAGTTTAATTAAGTAAAAAAGACCATTCTTGAACGGTATTGAATTTCCTTGATACACCATAAATTAATGGTCTTGTGTGCCAAGTAAATCTTATGTTCTTTTTAATTCCTAAGCTTACTTTTTTTCCATCATCTTCTGCGCAGTCTGACGCTTAAATTTTGTTCTATGTTTGATGTGATTTGTAGCCCTGCCCGAGCCCTCCTGGCTTCTCTCATGATCGTGAATCTGTGGATAGTTGGAAAATAACTGTAGTGACAGAAGTGGTTAGCAGTAACGGGAAAATGTAGTCCAGCTTGGTCTGATGGTGTTTCTGAGAGATTTTTCCTGGTGTCATTTTAGGATTATCCACTTGGTCCTATTGGTGTTCAAGAGTCGAACAATGCTGAATTGCTTGCCATTAAATTTGGTCTGAAGTTTATGAATATCTTCAACAAGGAAGCAAGTGTGGAACTGTTTTCTTTTTGGCTACTGTTACGCTTGTTTTTATGGTTTTTAACTTCCAGTTGTTTTCCCTACTGCTTTTTCAAATTTCTCTGGTGTATTTGAATGTTGTTGGTTATGTTTTGGCTTGGATGCTTCGCTTTGTTTAGTTTTCTAGCTATCATTTGCTTAAGGTGTTCTCTTTTGACTGTAATCAAGCCCCCTTTTAGCATTAAGAAAACTTTCATTTTGTTGATGTCTTTTGGGATGATCGAGTGTCTAAACTCTTTCGAATTCTGTGTTAAGAATTGCGAAAAGAATTCAAGCAGGTACTAGTACCTATTTAGGATGACCTGCTGTTGTCGCATATCGCCCCTCGGCTGTGTAAAGGTTATTAGACAGATGGATGATTTTGCCTCCACACCCGAGCTCTTTGCCATGTCAAGCGTGGTTTTTCCTTATCAGGTGAGATAACTACTAGCAAACTACTTGACGGCCAGGTATCCTCCTGGACATTAATATAAATTGTTGGGCTTCCATGATTGAACCCTCTTTCGTGCCCTAAGACTTGCAGGCTCAAAGGGTGTTTAACACATTTGGAAAGAATAACATTTTCATTCCAAGAAGCTGCCCATAAAATTTAAATGCAACATTCTAATTATTGTAGTTATTTCTTTTATAATGTGCAGTATTGTTCAAGAAACTTTACAGGCTAAAAGGCAATTTAAAGAGTTCCCCAATTATGTTGATGACTTCTCTATAAAGTTACATAATATATGGGTTGATATATGAAAATAAATTCAATGCACCTCTAAAATCTCTCCATCGTTCGGAAGCTTTGAACCCTAATTCACCATCAGATTAATCAATCAACATTTCTCCACTTGTTGGCTGTATTGTTCCTTTGGAGCTCTGCATGTTCAACCCTGCTCCCTGCCTCTTCAATTCCTGGGACCTGATAAACTCTTCGATTCTTGCCTTCAGTTCAGTATTCGGAATCAGCATTTCCGAAGTAAGATGAGAACGATTGAATGGATCAGTCTGCAAATTACATCAAATTAGCAAGCACAATAGTATCATAGAGTTGGTGATTTCGGGAAAACATTATCATTGTAAGAGTAGAACTCGTGAGGACATACACTATCACTTAGAAGATGTCTCTGGATAACAGGCCGGTCTATTGTGATCCTCGAAGATGGTAAGATAACCGGATCCTTCATCAAAGTATACTGCAGGAAAGAATTAGAGTATTTTTAGGGTCAGCAAATTTTTTTTTTCTTTTCCGTTTCTTTGAAGTACACAATAATGGATAAATAGACATACCTGAATTGGATCAAGGAATTCATCAGGTATATCTCCAAGGGTGGCTTCAGTGTCCATGGCCTCTGAAGCAGCAGCCTTAGCCTTTGCACCAAGCTCGATAAAATCTTGTATAATCCTCCCATCCTCGCCTATTCTTCGAAGAACATCTGCTGCAGCACTAAACAACTGGAGCAAACCCGAATTTATCAGATTGTTCTTTAATGAACTATCAGGCTCCAATGAGAACAAGGATTACAATCCTTTAATTACTTAATCTAACAAAAGCTTAACTATGGCTAACAAATACCTGTTCATTGTATGAACGACCATCACTGGAGATGGCAGCCGGAAATATGTTTTTGGCATCACCCCTTGCCAGATGAACATATATGCGGACAATCTTCAAATGAATAAAATAAGTGTAAGTGCATATCTCTTTCAATTCTTCATCAATACACAAACTTTTTGCTCAAATACGAGCAATTGGCAGTACATAAAATACCAGTTACATTCAAAGTCACTTTCTGAGCAAATTGTTAACCGTTTACTTCCTCCTTGTATTAGTATATACCAAATATGAAAATTCTACATTTTGCCAACCTGCTTGAGTAACTCTTTCGGACGGAACTCATACTTTTCGGGGTCTTTCAGAGTAAGAGATTTTCTTTGAGGGCCTACTAATTGCAATAAAAAGTAATTGAGCATACTTGCCACTCTTTCAACCTGGACAAAAAAGGGGAAAAAGGAACGAATGCTGATTAACTGAATATTTGATGAAAGGAGACAGCAATGTAAACTTCATCAAAAAGTGGAAAATTGTCCGCATAAATTTGACAGATGACAAGCATAGGGGCGGATGAAAAGATGTTACCATCTCAGGGAGTAGAAATGGAGCCGTAATCTGCTCAGATGTAAATGCCAGCATGCTAACATCCTCATTTGCTAACTTCATATCAATCCGTATAATCTGAAAATAGTCAGTAACAAATGTTAAATTGAAGTTTAAATTCAAAAAGATGAATCATACATACACATGCGAAAGGGGAAAAAGGGAAAGGGAAATACTTACATTTTCCTGGGAGTGGAACAGTCGAGTTCTCTCTTGCCTCTCCTGAGCCGGCCTGCGCTCCCATTCTGCAGTATTTGACATCTCTGCTTCAAGCTCTTTGAGCTCAAGAATTTTGTTCAGACTTTCATCAAGAAGGTAGATGCTATCATTGATCAGGAAATTCAAGAAATTCAGATAAACACCCTTTTCTTCTTCCTTAGCTATCTGATAGAAGCATATTACATTTCAATAAAATTTGGAAATGCATTGATTGTTAAATTAAAAACAAAGCACAGAAAGTTCGACATATATGGGCCGATGAAGAAGATCCTACCTGTTTCCAAGCATTACGGTGACTAGGAACTTGCCAAAGATATTCAAGAAGTTCAGCAATATTATGGCGGATGTTGAACTTATCGTAGAACTGCACATAGAGAAGAAGCAACCAGTGCAATACATCAATGACAGTCCAAAACAACATTTGAGACAATGAAAACTCAAAGAAATAGTAATATTAAAAAGAAAGTAACAGCATATCTGCAATTAAATTGTTAGGAAGTCATCTCGTTTGGTCACTTCTAAATATGTAGCAAATACCTGTGTATGAGAACCAGTGAACTCGATGTCAACATATAGCTTCAAAAGATTCCTCACAAGATATTCCAAAGACAGTTGATGCCCTTCGAATAGTGTAGATGTTGCTGATGAACCACTGGAAAGAAAGAAAAAAGTAGTGTAAACTTAGGGAAAATTTCTTAAGCGAGAAACACATGATCGAATGAGATTTGAATAACCTTCTACGCGGCATCCAACAGTTCAATACTTCAACCATTTTTGCCCTGAGATAGGGATTCTTGATAAATTGGGGACTTGCCATAAACATAATGATAAAATTCATAAAATCATCCTGCCAAGCAAAATGCAAAAGAATAAATAAATGAAACCTGTAACAATAAGAATGAATTAGTCTGTACATAATAGAGCTCACCGCTATTTAATCTAAAACAGTAAGACCTACCAGTAGAACCCCGTCCAGAGCCTTTGGAATCCGGGAGGCAAATATTAATAGTTCCATAGCATCTTCCACAAAGTGCTCTGGCATAGAAGCAAATTCCATCGGACAAGTAGATGGCAGGGGCATTTTAAATCCACCAACCAAGCCAACTAACCAAACCACCATTAGGCGATAGAATGAAAGTGCACGGTGAATAAGCGCCCCATCCTTGTCAAACGAAGAAAGAAATAATTCAAAACACTACGAATTTATAATTTTTCCTTTCCTAAATAGAAAATCTCGTACTTCCAAGGGAGAAAAAAAAAAAGAAAAAAAAAAGCTCATATAGAGTAAAGGGAAAACAACAAAGAGATGACTCCAAAATCTACCAGATAGCCAACAAGCTTCCAATTAACAGCAAAGACATTAATTAACTTTAAAGTTCAGTAGATAAGCAAATCCATAAGCGTCGCCAATTTTTCTCCTACTCTTCATTATTCTTTAAGTACCTGTGTCCAACATACGTGTCCGACACATATCCGGACAAAGGTGTGGAGATATAACCCTCAAAAGATCCTCCAAATACATGAAAAAACTTAAGAAAAATTAAACATACCCACGTCGAACAAATACGCACATCTAACAACTCACACCCGAGTCCGAGTGACATAGTGTGTCACTATGTCATGTGTGTGCACACACTTTAGGGGGGGAAGAGGCAAGAAGTACCCTCAAAATTTGAGCCTCATAACAGAATTTTTCCTGTGAATACGATTCGATTTCCTTCTCAAGCCTAGATATATCCAGCTCCAGTTGCGGAGAAGGTGCCTGCCCTTGCATAGCTTTTAAGGTGGCAAGACTATCTTCACACCTTGAAATGTCCTGGTTCAGGGAAAATCAAATAATTCCGTACATCAGTAGAAGCAAGAACAAAAAAAGCTCAAGGAATCAGTAATGCATTACCTGGACTAGATGCTTAAAGTCGGAAAATGCCTTTAGGAGGCCCAAATTGAGTACCCTAGCAGTCATAAAGAAGCATTCACAAATAAATGGATATTTAGCTTTTTCACCACTACTTCGAGTTGGCTTCACATTGAGGGTACTTCCAGAACTGGAAGCTTCTTGAGATTGCATCAAACCCTTTTCACCATCACCACGTAGTCTGCTCCCATCAGTTTTCACAGGATTATCTTTATCGATCCATTCGGCAACTTCTTCCGAGGTTGCATACAAAGCAGTTAGCTCCCTAAAACGGGTTCAATATCAATACTTAGGAAAAGAATCCAAAGCCTAATGACAGTTTGAAGCAAAATGATCTCCATTGAAATATAAGGCCGTCACCTCAAATACAAACGATTACTGTAGAAGACGTAGTTTGGATCGATTTTATCTCTTTTTGTTAAATTTGCATCCAAAAACGGTTCAGAAAGTTGGAGCATAACAGCACTGAGATTGACAAACATGCCAGAACTAGCACAAGACATAGGCTCCACCTGTCATAAATGTCCTCAAAAACAATGCGTCAAAGTAGCCAGAGGGTAGCGACATAACAAGATATACCATTCCCAAAGGTTGAAAGCAAGCCTCAAATAATTAGCTAAATACTATTAAAAAAGGAGTCAACCTTTTACTGAAAACATTCTTCGGTAGAATAAATCAAAGAACAAGTTCTAATTAATCAGCATGCAGTATTAATGGCCAAAGTTAAGCTCTTGATGTATTCAAAGTGACAATCAAAATGTCATTCAGGAGGAAAACCTGTATATGGGCCCTTGATGCATTTTTATTGATGACTTCTGCAAGATACTCGAGGACACTGTCACGAGTCTCGCTGTTTTTAAGAAGACAGAGGAGAACTTCCACCAGACCATCATATAAAGTATTCATGAGAGTCTTGATTGTGGTGAATGAAGATAACAAGTCAGCTGCTCGTCTAGTTGATGCGTCTGAGAAACACTGCTGTCTGTAATTTCAAAAGATTAGTTTATTACTTGACAAAAGCTAATAGAAAACAAAAATCATAAATAATGATAATTGCATAAAAACTACTAAGGGTGAGAAAAAAAATTAAACTATGAAACAAGAACAATGGCACAGATCTTCAAACACAACTTAAAATCCCGAAGGATCTGTAAAATATACTAATAAATTCCAAGTGACCTCTAATAGGAAGATTGCTCCTCTTAGGTTTTCTGGAGCCCTCAATGAGAAAACAGTTAATCAATCTTCCCATTAGAGGTCATTCCCAAAAGAACCTGAGGAGCAATCAAGACTGCTGTAAGATACATAATTAACAGCCAACAAGCAACAAATTTTGAGTCAGCCATCCGCAAAGATTCCAATAGTTCACATTACTGAAACATCAAAGGCTAAAATTCACTGCCACAGCTAGCCCACTATCCAAACAGCAGATCTCTGTAAGTAACTGCACCAAGCAAGCTGGACAACGCAATTAAACCATGGCTTGGTGGTGTCATTCAGCTCAAAACTGAACATCTCTTTCCTTTTAAAAAGTATTTACAAATGCACAGGCAAGATACCATTCTGAAACTTCACTCAATGCTTGCTCAAATGAGCAACCCTGATATAAATGCTTCATGATACTAGGTATTATAACAGCCCTAAGATCAGTTGCCCTAGTAAACTGAGCATAAGCAACATTAGTTTGAACTCCTTAAATTTTAGCCCCACATATCCAAAGACGTCAATCATTCAATCCATTCTGCAAAGCAAAATTGCATTGTACAGAGCCAGCAATGTTTTCGATAACTTCTTATATCTGCTCCAATAGCCACTAGAAGTCTAGAAGCAGATTAAATATGATATTTAAATATATACATAATGAGGTCATACTCGTTCTCAATTAACACCAGACAACTAAACAAGCATTACCACAAACAGCTCACACATACACATGGGCCTAAAACACAAAATCAGCATCTAAACTCACCCAACATCAGGCTGGCTCTTGAAAATGGTATGATCAGGCAGAGCGCTAACATGAAAAAAGGGACCCAAAATGCTAGTCACTTCAATAACACGTCCATTCAGGTAAACCCCTTTAGGAATCCACCAAGGATGATTAACCAAGCCCTTAGCACCAAAAGGGAATTTAACCAAATACAACAAAGCCCTCAAAGGTTGCTGAAAATTTCCCAAAGCTGAAACTTTCAAAACACTCCCCCTTAAATCTTCATACAACCCCTTTAAAATCGGGTCCAAAGTATCAAAATCCGAATCCTTAAAGAACTCTTCCAAAAACCCAGGTGGACATTCAACGCCACTTCCCAAATCATTCCCTCCAAACCCATCAAGCATTTTTCCACTCGAAACTTCAGCAAAAATTAATGGAAGCAAAGGCGAACTCGAAGACGAAGAAGAACCCGCTTTTGGGATGCTATCCCTTAAATTTCCATTAGGAAACAAGTCAGGATTTCCCAGATGAATCCTACAATAAGAAACAGCCAGCTTCTTAGCCTGTTTAGCAGCAGATTCCATCTCAGAACGCAGCGTTTTGTCTTTCATGTTGGAAATCTTCTTGATTTCTTCATGAGCTCTCTTGTAACAACCAATGAGATAATTAAAAGGAGAATCTGAATTGGGGAATTCACCAGAAAGACGATCAATTAAAACCCTTTCCATTAAATCGCGTGAAAGTAAAAGACTTTTTCCTTCACTTAAGATCTCAGCTGCTGTCATCTCAAGGTAAACAACTCTTGGATCAGAATTTTCTGGGTTTTCTTTGAGGGTCACAAGCAAGATTTTCCTCAGGATTATATCCTCTATTTCTTCTGGGGTTCTTTGGGGTTTCTGGGTAGCCATAGTTTCGAAGAAAAAGAGATTAAAAAATAGTTGGTTTTTCCCCCTTTATATCCCTGAGAAACAAACAAGGCCTTCTATTCCTGGGAAAAAAAAAAGTTAGGCTTTGAACATTGTGGTGAAGAGAGACAAAGAGTTTGAGGATGTTGGACGACTGAGAGATGGATTGGACGATGTCAAAAATGTTGAAGGAAATTCTGATTGTGTTCTTTCCGAACGCGTTCTATTTTTTTTCCAAGTCTCGGTAGACTTCTATGATGCTGAGTACTTTAGGTTGTTGGTGCAATAGGATAGTGCCACGTTGAAGTTTTTTTTGTTAATGATAAAAAGTGTTTTATTATATTTATATAACTTATTATATTATAATTATATTTAAAATATTTTATATTTATAAAAAAATTAATAATTTATATTTTATAAGTATTAATACATATAATTATATTATATTTTAATTATTTTGTTTAATGTTAAACTCATATAATTTTATACGAGGTTATTAGGTTCAGATAAATCCAAATATTTTCTGATTTTAATCAGCTTAATCAAAATACTCTTTAATTTGCTATTTTAGTGTAAAGTAAGGATTTGAATGTGAATTGCCCCTACGTTATTTAATACTAGATATATTCGAATATGATATATAAATATAATTTTATAAATATATTAAAAAATTATTAAAAATAAAATATATCGATATTAAAAGTGTTTTTATATCTATTACCCACTTAAAATTACAAAATATAAAGTTAAAGGGCGCTACATATATATATATATATGCAAAAAGGACTGTAAGTTATTTTGTAACTCCAGTAAAATAATAATTTATTTAAATTTAATTATAAATTTCAATAAAATTTTATTTTTTAATATTATTTTGAATTTAAAATGAAATTTTAAGTTGACTCAAACTCAGATAAAATAAGTTTTTCTTGATTCGTAATTCGACCTAATCATAAATAACTTTATTCAAAATAGCGTCAAACAATACTTCTTGTTATCCCTAGTATTCTTTGTTATCAACGAGGGAATAAAAAAAAATTAAAAATTGACAAAAGCTTCAAGGTGTATAATAATACTATTTTTTTAAAGTTTTATTCGTACCTATCATTAATATAATATGCAAAAAGATTATTGTTATATAAATATCAAAGATACAATGAAACCCAATAAATGATGATAATTTTACATCGATGACATCAATTCATAATGCATTAAAAAATGTGTAATAAAACTATCAAAATTTATTTGTAACTTTTCTATATATATCTTTTAAAACATAAAAATCTATTTATAAGCAATTAAATATCTTTTTATATAAATATAACTATCTAAATATAAATTTATTTAAATAATCATATCATTTAATAAATAATCACAAAGCATTACTCTTAATTCAATAGTTAAAAATATTACTTTATAATTTTTGAAAACATAACTTTTTGCTATTGTGAAAATGCTCAACATTCTTACAGTCCATGAAAAACTAGAAAGTCAAAATTACAAGATGAACGAGTGTTGTTTTAGCAAAGCCGATGTATCAGTTGATTCATGTCACCACATCAAAATGGATCGTTTCGCCAGAAAAATCTATCCAAAGAGCCACATCACATCGTTTTTAGCGCAAAATCTTGACTAGTGGATTTCAGGATATTTCGTTTATGCTTGACGAAAATCAGATGAACGTGAGACATTGATCGAATGATTCGGATTAGCAGATGGCAGGGCCGCATATTGATCTGAATGTGCTTCCAACTTTGTCCGAATCCCGGAGAGTAAACTAAACTGGCAAAAGTTCAATGCAACTACAGTTTAAGGATTAAAAAAAAAAATCTTTAAAACCTTAGTGTCCTTCTTGAATGACAGAAAATACATATTAAGAAACTAAGAACAACCCAAGGAAACCATAAATGCATCTGTAACGGGCTACAACAAACAACGACAGCAACCAAAAAAAAAACACACACAAGGACAAAACAGTTCACAGTTGCTTCCCTGTTGATAATATACATAAACTTCAGCAATGTTTGAGTCTTGAACACCAATAGGACCAAATGAATAATCCTAAAATGGCAGTGGCAGAATCTCTAGAAACACCTCCACCCCCAAGTTGGACTAGATTTTCCTGTTACTGCTAAGCACTTTCTGTCACTCCAGTTATCTTCCAACTTTCCATAGTTTCTAGATCATGGGAGGAGCCAGGAGGGCTCAGCCAGGGCTACAAATCACGTCAAACATGGAACAAAATTAGGCATCAGACTGAGCAGAAGATGATGAAAAATGGTAAGATCAGGAGTTAGCAAGAAATGAATATATATTTTGTACATAAGACCACTGATTATGCTGTATCAAGGAAATTGAAGAGTGTTCAAGAATGGTACTTTGTACTTAAATTGAACAAATTGAAATGATAAGTAAAAAAGTAGTTTACATATAACAGAGCATTAAAGCTTTTAAGATTTTTTACTTCAATCCTACAAGATAAGAGATGATCTGCACAAAAATTTTGCTATTTGTAAAAGCCTACATTAAGATTTAGATAAATGTTTGTACTAATAAATCTTATTTTCGTGAAATAAAAAGCTCAATTATTAATGTGAAACGAATCCTTCATAGAAATTAGTTAATTTTATGCCTTACAACTTTTATAATTTCAATCCATTCATGCATTACTTGAGATCAAAGATGGGTTCAAAAGAAAGCCATTTCCAAAACTATAATTAAGATGAGAACCAACTAGTATCCTGATAACAGTTTAGAAATATATGGTTCTTTTTTAAAGATAATAAACTTGAAGTTAATGAACTTACCCATTCAGAATCATAATTTCAGTAACAATTTTGAAATATAACTGAGGATATGTGTCTAACTTTGTCGAAATCGGCTCCTCCTACAACCAGTCTATCCTTGAAAGCTTTTGGCATCAGTTCAATCTTCAGCTCTTCAAAGGTTGTGATGAACATCAATCCATCTGGTAACATCTTCAAGCTTTTGCAATCGATGATCTCCAAATGACGAAGTTTCGGCATGCAAGGTTGGTCGTCCACTGTCCAATTTTCTACTTTAGAATTAGCAATAAGTTTGAGGGAATCTAGTTCTGGAAAACCGTGTGTGGAACAATGAATTTCCTTTCCAATGAATGCCTCTTGTAATTCAAGAACCTTAGATTACGTAGCTTCTCCAGGACTGGCATTGGATCACTACTAAGTTCTGTCTCACTTAAGAACATGAAAGTGGAGGGATTCTGGTAAGTACTCTCCTATGAACACAGTTAAACTCAGCTCAGAAAGATGATTACAGCTTGAAAGCATGTGTGTCAAATGTCTTAGATCTATTTGTTCAGGACGAAGGATAGACAAGGATCGAAGATGGTTACTTGCAATGACTGGTGGATTTGAACCCGAATTCTTCTCAAAATCTTCGATATAAAAGTGCCTGGATATCCTTAACTCCCTAAGATTTGTCATGCTACGAAGATCTCGTGCATAACAATTCTTAGAGTTAAAGTTCACAAGCATCCTTAGGTTCCTCAAAGTATTCAACCTCAATTTGGTTTTACTATCGCGCACCATTGGGACATATAAATGTATTAATCTTTCCATCTTCCATATCACATCTGGTATTCGGATAGGAAACTCTTCATTAGTTCTCAAATCCAATGTTCGCAGCCACTTCAAATTGCCTAAACTTAAGGGAATCTTTGACACGCAAGTAGCGTTCTTTAGACTTAAGTATCTCAACCTGAAGAGATTAGCAGTATCACTTAGAAATTCCCCTTCCATATAAATATTAGCCCCTTCAAAATCCAGGACTCTGAGCAGCTTGAAATTGTTGAACAGGTATCTCAATATTCTTTGGAATTTGCGCATAAATTTAAATAGCTGCGAAAGCATTGAGATCCATCCCTTATCTTCTCTTAAGAAAATTTCAGCAGTTCGTCGTAGAGAAGTACTAATTAAATCGTCCGGATATATCTCACTGAAGAACAGCAGAGACTTTAGGTGCGGATTCCTGAAGTGTTCTATAGGAATGTATTCATGTAGAGCAAGTCTTGGGACTTGACAAAAAAACCCATCATCTTGCAGTGAATCTCGATGTTTTTCAATGATGCCGACGAAATTTTCTTGCATGGCCTTTGACAAGCATAGCTTTCTCATGATATCATGCACATAGCATGTTCTGATCTTTAAGCTTGCCTCTCGTTCTCCCACTTGAATCATGCATCTTTCTACAAGCTCTATTAAGTAGGATTCCGCGAAATCTTCTACCACTTCCCCTTCATAATCATCACGTTGCATTGATGGAACAATACCTTCCGTAACCCACAGTTGAATGAGTTTGATGGCAGGTATCTCGTAACCCGCTGGAAAGTGACTCAAGTATAAGAAGCATTGCTTTAAATAGTATGGCAAATCATCATATGCTAAGGCCAACACATTTTCAAATCCTAAGTATCCGTGCCTTGACGAGTGTGACTTCAGCTGATGAAGCACCATTTGCCTTTCGTTTGCTGAACCCTTTGAAGCTAAAATTCTTCCCATCAAACAATGGCCAGTGGTAACCCGGCACAATGCTCAACTATCTCCTTACCTAAAATTTCCTTTCTTCGAAACTCCTCTGCAAAGTTCCCAAAAACAAGAACAATGAAATAGTTATTAAGACTTAAAATGAAAACTTGAAGGCCTTTACTGAAAAGAAGATTAGGTTCAAAGAGGCAGATAGATTCGAACCAAAAACAATCCCTTTAAAAAAAGGATCACAATCATTACACCAAATCAAACATTATACACAGCACTGTTTAAAATTTTGTCCAAAGGAAAAACTAGTTTCTTCAAGTAGTGAACGAAGCTCTCATCCTACTAGAATCGAAGTATGAAACCCATAACCAAAATGCAGAGCTATCTGCTATCATTAAAAAATAGTGCTCGACTATGCTATCCGAATTTTTTTTTTAAGTAATTATGTCTAACACTTGTCTAATAATTATTTGAATATAATTATAGCATATGATACTTCAAATATATGAAAAAAATTTTTAAAAAAAAAGCAAATTAAATATCCATGTTAAATATATACTCGACATTCATCCAAGTTCGGATAACATAGGTGGGTGGTTGGTTGGTTTTGAATCTTATACAAATATATAAAAATCAAAGACTTTAATTAAAAAAAAAAAAAGAAGAAGAAAATATCTTGCATGAATATCCTAATTTGTTTATGTGTGAACAGTTTTTAATATGCAACATGTGTCTCGTAATATATTAAAATGATTTTATTTAAATTTAATAAAAATATTTTATATTATAATAAATTATATTTCTTGCCATTTATATTTTTTTTACCTTTTTTATATTTTAATTGACTTAATTACCTTTGATATAGATATGAACAAATAATAGATTAGATGTTTTTCCATATCTCTTGTTCGATCCCTTTTTTTTAACTCATAAATTGAAATAAAATTCTTGTGAAAAATAAGAATTTAAAAAAAATTGTTTGAAAAATTTCTCTTAAAAACTACTTATATAAATTCTTCAGTAAAAACCATACATATTCATAGACCAAGCTACTCACTCAATCTAATAGTCACAGCCTGCATGAGCCAAGCCTTGGATAAAGTCATTAGTAATATTGGTTAATTTAGCCCAAATTACATTTAATAATAAGAAAATAGATTTTTATCTAAATTTAATTATAAAAATATATAAATATCAATATAAAAAATATTTTTTTACTAATTTTTGTACAATGATTCTTACTTTCAGGCTGGGTGAAGTCCGATTCAATCTTGGATAAAAAATTAAAAAAAACTTTTAAATCACGATTCTCAAACCCATTAACACCTCTAGTAAAGGTTAAAGTATTTTAAAATAATATAAGAGTTAGCTAGAGTTTAGCTAAAGTTTACACTTATTTTTTTTCATTTGGTTCATTAAAAATAAGTCACTTATAAATTTTAAGAGCTTTCGACAAAACTTAGTCCCATTTTTCCTGTAAATAAATTGAAAAAAAAAAGTGAAGCAAAAAAGTAGAGCCAAATAACTACTTAAAGTACATATTACCTTATTATTGATATTATCTTATTTCTTATTTAAATATATAAAGTCAAATATTTGACAAAAGAAAAAAAAAGAAATTATTATGTGTGAATAACTTAATTTTTTGACACTTGAATTATTTTAAATAATTTGATTGATTTTGATCCATTAATTACACTAGAATTTAATAATTGAATCTTCAATTAATTACATTTACTTTTAAAAACATAAATTTCTCTCAATTAATTTTAATTATTAATTTAATTATTCACATTTATTTTCAATAAATTAATTTTATTTGTTATTTTTGTTTGATTTTCAACATTATAAATATTAGTTGTTACAAGAATTAAAAAAAAAAAAATCCTTAAAGCACAAAGTTATCCGAATGCTTATTACTTTCTTCGTGTTTCTTATATTTATTAAATAGTTTTATGTCCTAGGATTGTTCCTCCATGTGTATATACGTTGGTTAACTTTATCTAACTTGAATTAAGGTATTGAAAGATTACTTTAAGATTTTAATTTCATTATAAAACAAATATTAATATTAGTTTTTGCGAAGTTCAAAATGTTATAATTTATAAATTATTTTCTTCTTTTATTCAAAACCATTTTTATTTGCTTCCTTTGTTTTGTGTAGGTTTATGTTACACTTTCTTCTATTATGTTCGATAATTTATACATACTTTATTTATTTTCTTATTCAAATAACTTTTTATTTGCTTCAAATGTATTTATTTTGACATTCTTTTATTAATTTGATTATTTACTCTTTTTTTTCAATTTATTGGCATTCTCTATTTCTTATACTATTTTTAATTATTTTTTTATATAATATTCATTTTCTATTTGTTATTTGCAAGAGTTTTATTGTCATTGATTTGTTTTATCTATAAATTTAAAATAAGGCTAAAGCGTTTATTTTCTTATTCAAATAACTTTTTATTTTACCTCATATTTATTTGTTGAACATTCTTTTATTAATTTAATTATTTACTTTTTTTTTCAATTAATTCGCATTCTATATTTCTTACTATATTTAATTATTTAGTATATAATACTCTTTTTCTGTTCCTTATTTGCAAGTGTTTTATTATAAAATAAGGCTCTTAATTATAAAATTTCCAAAAAATTTATATTAAAATTTGTGAAAAATCCTTTTGATATTATAAGTATTGGATATTTTATAATCATCTATTCTTCATAAAAATATAAATTTTTTATTGTTTGATATAGGAAATTTTTTAAGTTTGTAAAATTCTTTCCATTTTCAAGCTATATTTTTTATTAAAAATTGTCTTGCAAGTGAAGCAACTGCAGGTAAGTGAATTATATATAATTAAGACTCTTAGATTTTTTTTTTTGTTTACCTTCTTTAAAATGATTTTTAAATTATAAATAAACTAAAATACAAGCATGCTGATGTTTATATTTGCTTTTTTCCCCCCTAAGCATATGTACATAGTTTGCTTAATTTAAGTAAAAATCTTTCCCATTAATGCATAAAAATTAATAAATAGAATTTAAATGTTATTAATTTTTATGTATATTAATATCTAATCTAAAGTAAAAAAAAAATTAATTAACTTTACTTCTAAGATTAATTTCCATTTTATACTAAAAGTAAGATACTCATCTGTTCTAAGAAACAAAATAAAAGATAATTAAGTAATGAAAAACTTATTAACACACTAAACTTCTTAATTAATTTGAATGCCTTTTATATCTAATTGACTTTAAAAAAATCAATTCACTTCTATTTTAATCATTAACATAATTAATATTAAATTTAGTTTATGTGTATAATCCGTGTGATGAACGGGATTAAAGGTTGTTAATTTAAAAAGTAGATAATTGAGTGATTAAGATAATGATGTTACCTGAAAATCCGTTTCAGGATATAAAATCTTACGAAGCAATTCCAGGCTCTGCTCCTTACTTAACATCGTCATTTCATCTAAATATCCTTCCCGGTCTACATTAAAAAATGGCTCCCAGTTGTGAGTAGTGAGCAATATCTTGCTATTTGTCTCGGCTTTGCTTGGAAATGCAGCTTTTATATCACCCCACAACCAGACAGCCCAAATATCATCGAGTACCACCAGACATTTATTGTCTTTCAAGAACTTGTGCAACTTCCCTGCTAACTCTTCATCCCTTCGCTTGCTACCTTTCTTACTCAAACAACCAAGGCTGCATAAAATGTCTTCCCATACTTTTCTTCTTCGACATTGTCGAGAAACATATACCCAAGAACGGCTGACAAAATGATGCCTAACATGGCTGTGGTTGTACACATTCTTAGCAATGGTGGTCTTGCCTATACCACCCTTGCCGTAAATGGAAACAACTTGGCAATCACGCGCAGCATCATCTACCAGAATTGAGACTAATGTTTCGATTTCCGCATTCAACCCCACGATATTACTTCCATCGATATGCTGATAATACCGTCTTAGTCTTTGCCTCTGATCTCTTGAAGACCTTAAGCCGTCTGCATCCCTTGACTCTTGTAAGCCCTTTTCTTTTAGTTGTCGAGTCAAATCAGTGATTTTGTTTGTGATTTCCGTTATCTTTGACTTGTTTTTGTGAATTATCCATCCTTCTTCCAGGAAACAAGCAGATCTTTTGACGGCACTTGAGATACCTCGTCCCCTTCTAAATGAAGTTTTGAGAACAAAAGTATCAATGATATCTTCGGCATCGATAGCGACGTCTCTGATTTTTTTAACCAAGTATCTTATCGCAGGCTCCTCTTGTCTTGAATCACGATCTATTAAGAAGGTTTTAATTGACCTGAGAGCTCCTATCATTCGAACAACTTCATCATTTACGCCCTTCGGGAGTTCCGGTTCTTGACTTAGTAACTCGCTAATCCTTTACGTAACACCATACACCGAAAAAGCCATAGTTATGCGTTGCTCTTCTTTTCTTAATGAAGAAAGTGGCTTCGTTTCTCAGTCGTCTATTACTTTGTAATTTGTGCTTTGCTGCAACGGGGCTGAGCAATTGGAAAACAGTTGCTGCTTCGTATCTACAATTATTCAACAAATTTCAATAAACAATCAATTTTGAGCTTGAGCATCTAGCAAAATAAGAACTAAATGAGGTACTAAGGTAATTTTTTTGTATATTCAGAGTTGGGAGACTAAAACCAACTCTTTCAGCAGAAACAAATGAAACAACTGTTGGAAGTGAATGAACATTACCTGATCTTTATGAACGGGAGACGGCGGCCTCCTACGAAGATTGTTGTTGGGGATCACAGATTAAGGAAAGATTTGACTTCCAAAGTGGTGGCAGTAGAGTATTTTCTGTTTCGTCAACCCTTCTTCATTTTTTCTAGGGTTGAAGAGTTTGTAAAAATTAAGTTTAAAAATGAAAGATCTGAAGCAACAGCTGGTTTAGGCAATTTAAAGTAAGTAAGAAAAAGAAAACCCTTTAATTTGCAAAGAACAGGTTGTTAGAATTTGGGGTTGTAGTCATAATTCACTGATGTTAGACTGTTTAATTTGTTTCATTCGTCTATTTAAAATTCAAGCATGATTATAGCCTGGATTTAAAGTCTAGGATATGAAGGGTTTAAAGATTATATGAGTAATAAGAAATTCTGTCTTGCATGCATAAGCTTAGTTTAAATTCTGTATCGGTATATATATAGTTTTACCATTCAAGTTATACATGGTTGAAAAATCGTTGAATCTAGTTTCTGGCAAACTAAACAGAATCAAATTCTGAGTTTTCCAATTAAAGATTTTTTTATTTTAATAGAAAAAACTGTTCAAGTTACCAGGCAGCAAACATCAGGAGCAATTTCGCGTTTAAATTCTGAGTTCTCTATGTTGAATTATGAGTTACGCTTTACACCGATAGAAAGCCTGCTAAGTCTAGTTTGTAAATCATCAAATGAATCTTCATTCTTGGTCTCGAGTTATATAGCTTGAGTTATAGTCTTCTTTAATAAGAGGGGTGCAGGCAGTTAGAGTTAGTCACTTAGGCTACTTTGAGTTAATTTTGCTAGTTCTTGATGTAAATAGCTTGAGATTAGGAAGGTCTGAGTTGTTGGATTGAAAGAAGGTAACCAAAACCATCACACCCTTTGCTTGCCTTGAACCTTTGTATACGTATATATTGTTCTCCAAATCATTGAATGTTTACCCATTTATTTTCTATGAAGGTAGAATTATGATTTATTTGTGCTTTGTTATCTAAATGGTGGATCTTTGTTTTTAAATGAAATAAGAAACTTGTTTTATATTTTAGAGAATGATTTCATGAGAGTTAAAAATGAATCCTATAAACTAGGCTAATCCACCTTATAATTAATTCTATAGCTTTGCCAACGGTTTAAAATAGTTAGCGTAGCTAATATCCTACTACATGTGTATCATTTTATATGTGGGGTTCGGCTCCTATCCAATATAACTTTCCTCCATTAATTTCCAATATCAATTTAGATTGGTGACACATAAACCGTTAATATTAAACAGTTAAGATTAAAACTCAATAAAACATGCGTCAGATACATTTTTAACATTTAACTATCAACTAAAGCTAAACAGAAAACACAAAATTGAGTGCTAAAACAATCGAGGAAAAGAGAGTTTAGCCCTAAAAAATCAGTCTTCGAAACCTTAACTTTTTCGATGCAAATCTTTTCTAACAATCAACTGATGGAGGGTTTTTTTTCTTTATTATCCAAGATTAAGTCTGAATCAATTATTTTCTATAAAAAAATGTTACTATGGCTAAAAGAAACTGTGAAATACATTTTTAACTTGATCGACATTTTCTTAATCAATTATTTTCTATCAAAAAAAATATTACAACAGCTAAAAGACTACAAATTATTGATCTTTTAGCTAAAAACACTATTGTTTTTTTAAACGTTACCAACAATAGATCGATTTTCTACCGAAACAAGATCACAATGCTTCCGCTTTCATTTTTTCATAGTTATAATATTTCAAGATATTATAGCTATAAAATGTCCCATTTATTTTGTTTTCCTTTTGCGTACAAGAAGAAACATCTATCGTGCTTATGTGTACATAGTCTACCGTGCTAAAATAGTACATTGTGTTGTGCTTGTGTGCAAGTGTTGCAGGGGGTTAGCACGTGCACTAAGGTGTTATGTTTTTACGCATGAAAGACAAATGTCTGTTTAGTGTGTTTGTTAAAATGTCTCAATGAAATTTCAACATATGCTAGTTATAAAATTTGTTCTATTTTGCATTCGTTTTATTACTTAGGAAATACAAACAAAGAAAGACTTTATTACTTTGATTCATATGTTCCAGAGTTGATGTGATCAGAAAGTTGAAGTCCGCAATGTATACTCAACGGACAAAATTCATGCTTTTATTGTACATAAATGTTTACAAGAACAGCAAATTAGATTTCAACCCTACATTTGATCCATACAAATGAACGAAGCTTAGAGGAACACGGATTCCTGAAATCTTTTTCTTTAGATAAGAAACAATCATGAAATTTAACCATTAAAAAATTAAAAACCAATACAACCCATTGGACAAAAAAAAAATTTTTAAAAGTTAAGCACATTTCTAATTAGTGCTTTTTTTTTCAATTCATTTTCAATGCGACACTTTATCTTATAAACGAATAACCAACCTCTTGCTAATTTATCCTAGCTAGTGAATGATCCTTTTTCTCCTCAATTGTGGGCATAGTCACGATAGAATCAACCTTCATGCTAGGATGAGATTGTGGGCATAGTCACGATAAAATCAACCTTCATGCTAGGATTCCTCATGTAGGATTCCTAGCAATTAGACAAAAACCACCGTAAGCATACAACCAAGACAACAAATGCATAAGTTTTGTGGACACACACCATTAAAGTCTGATGAATGTTATTCTCTATAAAATATTCAACTTGTGGTGAAGAATTCTAAAACAAAGGTTGTACCTGCATTGGCACAATGATAAAATGATTGAAGTATTCAACAATATATAAATAAGCAATGTATCTATTATAATTAATTCAAATTTTTGATAAAAAAATTCAGCTTATAATGACTTATTACCATTTGGCTTGAGTTAATTGCAAATGGTGGAGGTTGTGATATCATATTTTTCTTCTTTTTAGAGGGTTTCTTGAGAACTTTTCAAATGACGCGTACCATGATATGTGCTTTGTTTTTCCTTTAATCCCTTAGCCCTTACAATATCGGTATTCTTTACATGCATTTCTTCTCTGTCAACAAGCATTATAAGTGTTGAAGTCTCACCCTGAGCTTGATCCAGGGAGATTTCCTTTAACTTTGCAACGAGGTCATTGGCATATTTGGCAGCCAATTTGGAGCCAACTTCAGTCTCACAAACCATGTTGCGATTCTAACAAATGTGGAACCCAAAACTCTCCATCTATTGCACACCTTCAACTTTGGATCTTTTCCTGTTCACTCTTATCAATATCCATAAATCCTTTCTCATTGGATTGTTGGTCCACCTTTTCAGAATATATTGAGATGGAATTTTTTCCTTCACATTCATTATATCAAGAATTTCAATGCATAGCTACAAAGTATTCCTTCAAACTCAAAATTCTTACAACTACAAGAAATTGTCATACTTGTCGGAACTATGATCACTGTATGCTTTCAATTATTCTCAATTTATTGTAGCATTTATGGGTACCGTATTTTTGTAATGTTTAAAGAATCTTATCACATTCAAAGTAACCTTTAAGCGCATCTTCAAATCCTTATTAAAGCGTTTACTCAATTGTGTGATCATTAATTCAACTAAAAACGTATTTCTTCCATATGCCATTGACCATTTCTCTTTAAATGCAAAAAATACCTACAAACATGAATAGCACGTTTATATTAAGTCACTTCATATAATTAGAAAATAAAAAAAAAATTATTTAAAGTTATAATACCTATTAGCCATTCATTTTCTAGAACTTCATACATCTCTAGCATAATCTCCCAAGCCTTTAAAAACTCTTTTTCAGTTTCATATTGATTGATGAATTTGCTGAAATTAGCACCAAAAGAATCTGAATTTTTATATAGATGGCCAAGATGCTTATGTGCATTATTCCGTAAGTGGTACACACATAATAGATGGTGAGATTGCTTTACTCATTGCTGCATCTTAACATGTCAAAATTGTCTTAGGCTTTTTCTCACCCATACCTCTAAGAAATTTTCTAAATAATTATTCAAATGAATTAGTTGTTTCATCGTACAATAAAGCAGCACCAAAAATCACCTTTCTTCTATGATTGTTCATCATTACAAAGATAGAAAAAGGCCTGTATTCTTTATTTGTTTGAATATAATTACTTGAATATGCACATAAATTTGGATGCTAAGTCCTAAAATTTGTTAAGAGATAATTGCTTTACATAAATCAAGATATAATTGCTTGAATATGTACATAAATTTGGACGCTAAGTCCAACAATTTGTGGCGTCATCCCCCCCTTAAAAGCCCCATCAAATTGCAATTTTTTGGCCCACTTTACCAAACCTTTGTTGGACCCATTAGCCTTAGAATATCTTCCCAAAGCCCAACATTTCCAACACTTCCAAGACCAAATACATTTGGGCTACAAGCTGCTACTATCCAAAAACCAGCCTTTATTTCATCATTTAGTTGTTCATAGTCCCACAAACAGTAGCCATCGAAGAACCTGACATCTCCTGCCCCGACCACATTCCTCTTCACCATCTCACCTGCACACCCCGCACTTTCTTTAGTCCCATAATACAAGCCTTTCATTACTTCTTCAAAAACCCCACTTTTCTCCACACTTTTAATTTTATCATCATCCCTTGTCGGACCTACCAAAAATGACCCTTCTTCCAAAGGCCCACCAAATAACAATGGTCGATCCGAAAACATCCCTGAAACGTCTAGGATCGTTGATCTCATTTCTTTGATCGACATAAGCAACGGTCGATTGAGTATAATCCCTGATGGGCCTATAGGCCCTGCTGATAAGAGGAGAATAACCGTCCGTTCGAAAATGTGGACCCCGTCAAGCTTCTTGGTGGCGATAAGTAGACAACCCTTTTCGGGCTCATGGATGGTGTGAGCCCATTTATCACCAATTGTAACAGGTTGAGGAGGATGATCCACTATTGTATCAGGATCACCCCGTGATGAAGAAGAAGAAGAGGCCTCAGGCCTTGGTACTTTCTCTGCTGCCACTAATCTTGCTCTAAATGAACGCCAATCAGAATCAAGGCTAGAATTGCGGTCATCATTCACAGGGAAAGATGAGTTCGGATGGCAGCCTATCATTGGTTCAAATCATCAGATTATGCCAAAACATTTTGCAACTAAGCAAGTTTGATAATCCAAAAACAACGATTAGGAGGCCCAATATTTTGCAAGGCAATCAGCAGTCTGTTTAATATTATTTTTTAAAAAATATTATATAAATTAATTGGATTAAACTTTTTAATAATGGGTATTAAATTCAAAGAAAATAGTATTATTCTAATCAACCTTAAAACAAGATTTATTTAGTAAATATATGAAAAGTAATGGTGATAAGGAAATGGAAGAACTTACATGTTATAGAAGCTGGGAAAGCAGCTTTTCTAGAGTGGAGAAGGTTGGAATTTCTCTTAGGAAAGGGGATTGTTCTTCCTTTGATTGATGGAACAACCTCAACACTTTTAGTGAAGGAATTTGACGAGAGAAAGCAAGTTTCCATGTACTTGTTTTCGTTGCTTGATTCTGGCTAATCCAAGTGAAGGTCCTCAAGGATAAGAAAAGCTAATACTAGGAAATTTATACTTGGAATGAGAATAAATTTGCACCACAAGCTGATTTCAATCCAAGTTGAAGGCCTTTCTTTGTAGACTAAAGAAGCTGGATTGGACCGGACCGTAGAATTAGTTCAATTTGATTCAGTATATATCTTAAAATTAAAAATTAATTAAATCGATATAAATTTAATTCAACTGACAAAAAATATATTAAATTAGTAAAAAATTAATTTTATATATTTTTAATTTTTTAAAAAAATTATTTATAATTAATAAAATTTAAACTTCTAATTTTTATTTTTATATTAAAAATTGTACTAATCAAGTACATGTTTTTACTTGTTAATTATATTTTATATTTATTTGATATTAAATTTAATATTTAAATATTAAAAAAATATTAAATTAGTCTATCTAACTAATTGAACCAAATGAGTAAAAAATTGAATGTCTCCTATTGGTTTGACTTTTGATTTTTTTTTTTTTTAATGATGTGTCTTGTTCTTGGCCAATTATTTGCTTAGAAAGTACTATCTCAGCAAGACACTTTTTATTTAATATAGAAAGTACCATCTCAGTGCACTTTTCAATGCCATTGCAGATTGAACAAGTTTGGAAAGTGCAGCCTCTGATTGATTATTTTTGTCTGCCT
>JBBYHM010000027.1:1255276-1267086 GCA_038381775.1 Adansonia rubrostipa
AAAAAAAAATTAAGCTTTAATTAATCTGTGAATTGTTGAGAGCATGACAATGTCAATGGCCATTGCTGTGGCTCCACGTGGAAGGCCAACAGAATATCAATTCTCCCTCCAAAATTTCAACCATGAAATTCTTCCACTGGTCAAAGGCCCCTTTATTTGGAAGAAAAAACCATTAATTTAATCCCACTTCTCATGGTTTATATACTTTAAAAACTTAATCAATTGGATTAAAACTCAAAACTTAATTTATTTAATTATTTTTAAAAAATAATATTTAATAAATTTAAAATTTTAATTTTAATTTTTATAATATAATTTTTTATTATTGAATTGTAACTTCGATTGTGTGTATAAATATTTATATAAAATAATGAGACTCGGGAAATCAAGTATTATAACTTATCAAGTTAACAACATTAACCCACAATTTCTAATCATTTTCAATATATTTCTTGTTTTGGTGGTAAAAAAAAGTCTTAATAGTAAATTTTTTTGTATTTTTAATTTTTTATGCAATTGAGATCACAGCTTGAAGATAAAAAAAATATATTATAAATATTAAAATTTATATTTATATTTATTAAATATTTTTTTAAAGATAATTATATAAATAATTTAAACCAAATCCTAATTCAATTTGATCTATTTGTGATTCAAATTATTCCATTAATAGTGAAGATTAGTGGATCAATTTGGTCTGTTTGTTATAAGGACATAAAGGAAGTGTTTTGACGTTTTTGACCCATTAGTCCAAAGATTGCAACAAAATGCAAACTTACTCTTTCGAAAGACAAAAATATACTGTTTTTCTTTTTCTTTTTTTTTTTTTAATAAAAAATGGAGCTTGTAGCCTTGGGTATTGAGAAAGTGATGTAAATCTTAAGATTTAAATTCTAAATTTATTAAATGTCAGGTTAATTATATGAATTAATAGAGTTAAATTTTGAGTTTTTAAAACAAATATCTTTGATCAAATTGAGTACGCTGGAGTTTCGATGTCTTGATAGATTAGGACAAGTCTTTGAGGATTGTCAAGCACAAGATGCTGGCTACCTTCAATGATAGGATATGTTAGGGCACTATCAGAGTTGGATTTGTGAGACTTGTTCTAATACTTAAACTAATAAAAGTTCGAAGAATTTCAAAAAAAAGGGAATAATAAAAAAAGAGTTAAATATTTTTGTTTTTTCTTTATCTCAAGCTACCTTTTATTCACTTATTTATACTTGGTTATTGGATGCCAGTAAACTTGATAGATGTAAATCAAATGTTTATTTTATTTGCATCTAATGAATAAACATAAACCCGTCAAATATTCTACATATAAATACCAACTTATTAGGTTCTAACGTGGACAGAGGGGGCATTTCAAAATAGTTGTATTTCTAATCTCATATGACCTAACTAAAACTGTCCATGAGGTCTCCGGATTAAGTTTTAAATATAAGTTTTCATAATTCAAGTCAATTCGACTTGAATTATTATTGAATATAATAAAAATATTTATTTATTTAAATTTAATTATAAAATATATAAATAATTTTTAAAATTTTTATTAATTTATAAATAGTAATTCAAGCTTTTGAATCTTAAGTTCGATTCGAGTATAAATAATAAAAAATTTTCGAACCAAAGCCCAATCCATTGACACCACTAGACCTAACAAGCTTATACATAAACGAACTTCCGAAAGGGTTTTATTTAGAGGAAATAAAGTCATCGATCAGCTTATTGATCAAACAAATTTAAGAAGAGTAAATTGAGAATATATACGCATTTCACTATCCAAAGAAATATGAGGGCCAAAAATCCTTGGAAAATCACAATATAGTGTGATACTTAACATTTAGTTTACAAAAACATTCACTGCTAAAGTGAAAATATTTTAGAGAAGAACAGAAGACGACATGATTATTTTTATTAAGCAGATATCAAGGTTTCCCGGACTCTTTTTTTTTCTTAAAGAATTTGTGTCCGATACGGCGACATCTTTGTTTAAAATATATTTGGATATGAGTTTGGATGTAATTCTATAGATATTTAGAAAATTTTTTAAAAAATTGAGTATACTTATATCGAATGCATAAATGTATTCGACATTTAACCAAGTTCGGGTAACATAGATGAATGCTTGGTGCATGTGAATCAGGATTAATCTGACAATCAGAGGATCTTCCAGGGGAAGAAGGAAGACGAAATAAGTGCTTGAGAAAGCTGCAGCACCTTCAAGACAAAATTTATTCCGATATCAAACGATGCACTAGCACATGCAGAATTCGAGAGTTATACGGCATGAAAAATTGTCTGATGCTTCAACTCACATGAATTGATGAATTGTCATGATTTAAATGTACAACATACAGACTGGCCATCTGTATTAAATGGACTCGATTGTAAGTGTTGGACACAGACATATATAGATATGATCAATTTTTTGTTAAAATTTTTTATATATTTAAAGTATCATATCTTTTTATTTATATTTGAATATGCTGTCGAATATAGAAACTTAAAAAAAAAAAAAAACAAATGAAAAGTCAGGAAACTGACCATCTTTATTGATATATCGACCGAAGTCATTTCATTTGAAGTAATTTCATTTCATTAGCATCACAAAGTATAAAAGAGCCTGCATTTGATGAAGTTTAGCAATGGCGGCTTTGTTAATATCAAAGCATCACAAAGAGGAAAAATTACCAACCTCAAAACTTCCCAACAGCATGGAAGAAGAGGAGAGTTGCGCCAATCAGTCACCATTTTCTGCAATATTGGAACTGGCATCAAAGCTGGATCCTGAAATGTGGAGGCTAATTTTTCAATAATTCGGGCATGTATGGATCATTCTGGTCTTCTCTATCTTAATTACTTGCAAATAAACTTTTTCTGTATGCCGAGAGAACTTGAAAAACCAATGGCCTGCTTTTTGTTTCAACTGCATGAAGCCTGATATAAGCAACAGAGGAAGAATAACCACTTACAGGCTCAGAATGCCTTTCAGAAAGTGGGGACTCGATCTGATCTAGATGAGTGAGACCTTGCACTACCTATGTCTATTGAATTTAGATATAAGTATTAGATGTAGATATTTATTTGACACGTATTTTAAGATTATTATGCCTATACCTACTTTTGAATATTCATTAGACATTAATATCGAACACAAATACCTTTAAAAATAAGAGTGGGAGCAACGTAATAAACTACTACAACTGCAATTATTGCCGACAAATGTGTTTGAACTTAGGAGCTCTCTTACGAAGCACAAACACTTTTGTCAAAGGTGTGTTCAAGTCTTAGCTTCGACATGATGGAATATAATTATACCGTGTGCTATAATGTTGATGAATTTAATTCAAAGATATTAACATACAAATGTCTAATAGTCACGTATAACCTATCTTGTTACACTTGTCAATTGGACACATCAGGTTAATTTAAGTTGGGTCTATTAAGTTTTAAAATTTTTGAGTTTGGGTTATTTCGATTTCAGGTCACTTTAATTTTTAAGTTATTTTCAAGTTTAGGTTAATCGAGTTTAACACTCAGATTAATAGGATTTTGGTCAATTTCAGTTCAAATCAATCAAGTTTAACAGTTATTGAGCTTGGTCTTTTTGAGTTTGTGTCATGTCGGATTTGAATCATTTTAGATTCAAGTCATTTCAAGTTCGCATTGGTCGATTTCGGGTTGTTAACTTTTTTGATCAAATTGGGTTAGGTCAAGTTTGGGTTTGGATGGGTTGGTCAAGTTTTTCAAGTTCAGATCATGCCTAAATTCAGGTCATTTCAAGATTGGGTTGGTCGATTTTGGGTTATTGACTTTATTATCAGATCGAGTTCAGTCGAATTTAGGTTTAGATAAGTTGGTCAAATTTTTCAAGTTCAGATCAAAATTGACGAGGTTAATCTTATATGAGATAATTAGAATGGAGATTTATAAAATTTAAAAATTTATAAAGAAATGTACTTTTGCAAGCATAATTTTTAGGGTAAATTTATTTTAAAATAATTTTGAATTTCACTTTTTTACGATGAGAAACTTTTTATTATCATTTTGGATGAGATTTAAATCATCTCATTCTCTACAATAGAATGATTTAATTACTTTTGATGATCTAAAATTACTGTAATATAAAATTTTCAAGCTACGGATGACCTTTAGTTTTAAACACATCACCTCATGCCAAATACTATTTAAGTTTACATTATTGTGATTTAATATTTATGGTAACTCTACTAATTATTTGAAGTCCACAAATAAATAAAAATAATGTGATTTTAATCTTTCATAAATGCTAATACATCAAATTAGTTTATAAACAAAAATAAAAAATAATTTTAATTTAGAGGATCCAATTTAAATTTATTTAATATAAATATATAAAATATATTGTTATAATTTCACAAACAAAATTAAACAAAATTATATATAACTTATTATGATTTATTTAAAATAATAATGAACTAATATAATAAAAATATGTAAATATACTTTAAATAGTTTACCTTATTTTTAAAATCCACATATGAAACATTTGATAATAATTCTTTAAATATTAATAATTAAACTATTAATATAAAATATAATAAAATATGAGTGAATATATTAAAAAATATATGTAACATTTGATTTTTAAAATAAAAAAAAATTGTTAAAAAGATTTTCTTTTCTTAGAAGAATCCTAATAAGAAATTTTGCAAGAACAGAGTCAAATTTTCTATTGGGCCAAACAAAAGGTCCAAAGATTTTCCTTTTGTTGAAACTGCGAACAAATTCACATAAAAAATTTCCATTTCACAGAAAAACAAAAATAAAATTGCAATACAACTCGTTTTTCCTCTTCAGAGTTCACTATTTTTCACGCTATTTCGCAGTTTCCAACGTTGGGAATCCTCGAAAAGGTACCTTATTTACTCACTCGATCCAGTTTTTGCCCTTTTTTTTTAAAAAAAGATCATTTTGTCATCTAAATCGAACCAGATTTGATGGGTCAAGATTTATCCTTTAGAAAACTGATTTTGAATAATGTTTTTGTTAAAGTTTTTAGTGTGATTCTGTTTGGGTTTTGGATGAATTGGGATAGATCTGGTTTCTGGGATTTGAATTTGGGTTTTCTTTCCTTTTTGATTTTTTTAATTTCTTTTGGGTCTACACATTGTTTACTTGATTGGTTTTTTTGTTGCAATGTTACTTTATTGATCAATGGAAGCATTAAGGCAGGGAAATTAGCTTGTTAATCCTGGTTTAATATAGTTTCTTCTTTTTATCAAGTTGTAATCTCAGTTTAGTTCTTTCTGATTTTCAGTTTTGTACTTACTTTTGTTCAAATGTTATTGCCCTTTCTAGCTTAATTTCAAAGCTTAATATAGGAGGAGTGTAGTTAATTGCTCATTTTTTTAGTCTGCATAGTTTAATTGTTTGTATTAAAGTTTAGAACACGCTATGATCGATGTAATCTAAGTGAAGTTTCTATTAATCATGATTATCATACTGGTACAATGTTCATGATACTGTACATTAATGGTAATTGATGATTATCAGAAGGCCTAACTAGGTAGACATTACATTTATGTCTCTTCTTATTGGCTTATCGTTATTGTTGTAATGTGGGAAGTGAATAGACATTACCAGAAGGCTTAACTGTTATCTTCATCTTTAAGGCATCGGCCTCTGAGAAAGATTTATCTCTTAGTTTATATTTGAATTCATTTGTGTTGACATCCTTTTGTTAATTGCAGCAGATAATATGAATTCGGCTGAGTTCAGTGTCTTGTTTGAATAGTTGCCGGCTTCTTCATTGAAATATAATTTTTCATCTTTACTAAGTATCTTGGTTGAATATGGGGGATCTAATTACACAATCTGGAAACAATGGCTTTAATGGAGAACTTGTCAAGCCTTCAAGAGGTGCTTTTGCATGTATGATTAATTCTGAAATTGGGGCTATTCTTTCTGTCATGAGGAGAAATGTTCGATGGGGAGTCCGCTATGTTGCAGATGATGATCAGCTTGAGCACTCTCTCATCCATTCCTTGAAAGAGTTGCGGAAACAAATTTTTTCATGGCCACATCAGTGGCAAAATATCGACCCAGTTGTGTACCTCCGGCCGTTTTTGGATGTAATTCAATCTGATGAAACTGGTGCACCAATAACTGGTGTCGCCTTGTCTTCCATTCATAAAATCTTAACCCTTGATGTGCTTGATTTGGATACTGTAAAAGTGGAAGATGCTATGCATCTGATTGTTGATGCTCTGACAAGTTGCCGGTTCGAGGTAACTGATCCAGCTTCTGAAGAAGTGGTACTAATGAAGATACTTCAGGTTCTTTTAGCTTGCATGAAAAGTAAAGCAGCAACTAGGTTGAGTAATAAGGATGTATGCATGATAGCAAATACATGCTTTCGTATTGTTCATCAAGCAAGCTCCAAAGGTGAACTGTTGCAGCGGATAGCTCGACATACAATGCATGAATTCGTTAGGTGTATTTTCTCACATCTTCCTGAGATCAGCATCACAGAACATGAGATAGCTGATGGAAGCTCATTATGTGCTTCCGGAGTGGTAATTTAAAATTTTACTATTGAAGTCGTACCTCTGGTTCGTTCTTAGTCGAACATAGAAACTCATTTGCTACCTTCTAATTTATGAAATTCATTTTTCTTCTGCAGGTTGGTACACAGAACAGGAATCACATGTTTGGAAGTGCACGGCTAGAAAATGGAAATTTGGGTATTGTTTGTGATGTTCCATCCTCCCTTATCGATGCTTCTAGTTCTCCAATGGTGAATTCAGGTCCTGAAACGGACACAAGCAAGATTGGGGAAAATGATGGGAAGGAGGATGCTGAACATGGTGAAACATTGATGTTGGCTCCTTTTGGGATCCCATGCATGGTGGAGATATTTCAATTTTTGTGTTCTCTGTTAAATGTCATTGAAAACATAGGTATTGGCCCTAAATCAAATCCCGTCGCATATGATGAAGATGTTCCCCTCTTTGCCTTGGGTTTAATTAATTCCGCAATAGAATTGGGTGGGCCATCATTCACCAAACATCCCAAGTTACTGGCTATAATTCAGGATGAATTGTTTCGTAATCTGATGCAGTTTGGCTTATCCAGGAGCCCACTTATTATTTCTACTGTATGTAGCATCATTCTCAATCTATATTATCATTTGCGGACTGAACTAAAAGTGCAGCTTGAAGCTTTCTTTTCTTGTGTGCTTTTGAAGCTTGCACAAAGCAAGCATGGGTCTTCATACCAACAGCAGGAGGTAGCTATGGAAGCTTTGGTTGACTTTTGCAGGCAGCAGACATTTGTGGCCGAGATCTATGCCAATTTTGATTGTGACATAACCTGCAGTAATGTTTTTGAAGACATTGCCAACCTGTTGTCGAAGAGTGCATTTCCTGTGAACGGGCCTTTGTCCGCGATGCATATCCTTGCTCTGGATGGTTTGGTATATATGATAAAGGGTATGGCTGAGAGGATTGGCAATGAATTGCCTATTCCAGATGAGGCTTTGACAGATCATGAGGAGTATGAAGCTTTCTGGAGATTGAAATGTCAGAATTACAATGATCCTAGTTCTTGGGTTCCTTTTGTCCGTAAGATGAAGTACATCAAGAGAAAGTTGACGATTGGTGCTGACCATTTTAATCGAGATCCCAAGAAAGGTCTCGAATTTCTCCAAGGAATCCATCTATTACCAGATAAGCTTGACCCAGAAAGTGTAGCATCTTTCTTTAGGTACACAGCTGGGTTAGATAAGAATCTTATTGGAGATTTTCTAGGAAATCATGATGAATTTTGTGTTCAGGTGCTTCATGAATTTGCTAGAACCTTTGATTTTAATGACATGAATCTGGATTCAGCATTACGTGTTTTCTTGGGAACTTTCAAATTGCCTGGAGAATCACAGAAGATACAGAGAGTGCTTGAGGCATTTGCTGAAAGATATTATGAGCAATCACCACATATATTGTGTAATAAAGATGCTGCCCTCTTGTTGTCATATTCGCTTATTATGCTTAACACGGATCAGCACAATGTACAGGTTAAGAAAAAGATGACGGAAGAAGATTTTATCCGTAACAATCGACACATCAATGGAGGGGAAGATCTTCCTCGAGAGTATTTGTCTGAGCTTTACCATTCTATCTGTGAGAATGAAATTCAGATGATCCCAGATCAAGGTGCTGGTTTGCCAGTAATGACATCAGGCCGCTGGGTTAACGTGGTGCACAAATCCAATGAAAGCGCCCCTTTCATTGCCTGTGATTCTAGGGCACTCCTTGACCGTGATATGTTTACTATCCTGTCTGGCCCCACGATTGCTGCTTTGTCAGTGGTTTTTGATCAAGCGGAACAGGAAAATGTTTTACAAACGTGCATTGACGGATTCTTGGCCATTGCTAAAATTTCAGCGCACTATCACTTTGGTAATGTATTGGATGATTTGGTTGTGTCTCTTTGTAAATTCACAACCCTCTTGACTCCATTGTCTGTTGAAGAGGCCATTGTTTCCTTCGAAGATGATGGCAGAGCCAGGATGGCAACCACAACAGTTTTCACCATAGCAAATAGCTATGGTGATTTTATCCACAGTGGCTGGACAAACTTATTGGATTGTGTCTTAAGCTTGCACAAGCTTGGCCTTCTGCCTGCCCGTCTAGCTAGTGATGCAGCTGATGAAATGGAGTCCTTGTCTGACCATGAGCAGGGTAAGCCTGCTACAAGTTCTTTACCGACATCACAGACAGCACCTGCAGCCATTCCCCGGAAATCCTCCAGCCTGATTGGTCGGTTCAGTCAACTTCTATCCTTTGATATGGAGGAGCCAACGTTGTACCCAACTGAGGAGCAGCTCGCTGCTCAACAGCGCCTTCGTGAGATAGTGCAGCAATGCCACATTGATAATATATTCATGGAGAGTAAGTTTCTCCAAGCAGAGTCTTTATTGCAGCTTGTTGGGGCCATCATCTCGGCTGTGGATCGATTCAGGAAGGGAACTGGAGTCATGGAAGATGAAGACTCTGCAGTTTTCTGCCTGGAGTTGCTGATTGCCATCACACTAAATAACCGGGATAGAATTTTGATTATCTGGCAAAATGTTTACCAGCACATATCAGATATTGTCCAGCAGAAGGTGGTGCCTTGCACTCTAGTGGAAAAAGCCGTTTTTGGTCTGCTTAAGATATGCCAGCGCCTGCTTCCTTACAAGGAAAATCTAACTGATGAGCTTTTGAAGTCCATGCAACTGATATTGAAACTCGATGCTCGGGTTGCTGATGCATATTGTGAACCTATCACACAAGAAGTCATGCGTCTGGTGAAAGCAAATGCAACTCACATCAGATCCCATGTGGGTTGGCGCACAATCATTTCCTTGCTTTTTATCACCGCTCGACATCCAGAAGCATCTGAGTTTGGATTCGAGGCACTAGCATTCATCATGTCTGAGGGGGCATATCTTTTGCCATCTAATTATGTTCTTTGTGTGGATGCAGCAAGGGAGTTTGCCGAGTCTCGAGTTGGAGAGGTTGATAGGTCCATCTCTGCTCTAGACCTGATGGCGGGTTCAGTTGTTTGTTTAGTAAGATGGTCTAATGAGACCAAGAATGCTGTGGAGGAGGAGGCTGCTAGGAAAGTGAGTCAGGACATTGGAGAGATGTGGCTGAGGTTGGTGCGGGGACTGAGGGCAGTATGTTTGGACCAGAGGGAAGAGGTGAGGAACCATGCTATTTTAATGTTGCAGAGGTCTTTGGCTGGGGCAGATGGAATTCACGTTCCGAATGCAATGTGGTTCCAGTTTTTCGATCTTGTGATTTTTACATTAATGGATGATTTGCTAGAAATTGCACAGGGGAGCTCCTCTAAAGAATACCGGAAAATGGAGGGCACACTCGTTTTAGCTACAAAACTACTGTCAAAAGCCTTCTTGCAGTCACTTCAGGATCTGTCACAGCAGCCATCCTTCTGCAAACTATGGCTAGGGGTTCTTGATTGTATGGAGAGATATATGAAGGTCAAGTTCCGGGGAAAGCGTAGTGAAAAAATCCATGAACTAGTCCCAGAGCTTCTGAAGAACACTCTGCTGGTGATGAAAACAACGGGTATTCTCATGCCTAGTGATGATATTGGTGCAGATAGTTTTTGGCAATTGACATGGCTGCATGTGAAGAACATAGTCCCATCTTTGCAATCCGAAGTGTTCTCAGAACAAGAACTGGAGCAGATACAAGCAAAACACATAAAGACAGCTGGAATTCCAGTGACGACCGACGGGGCAGTGCTTGTTCCATCGAATGAGACCACAGCATGAAAAGATCAAGGTGCAATTCTAAAACTGGAAAAAATCCCAGATCATAATGTGTTTCAAAATGATGTAAGTAAATGAATAAATGGCATTCATAGACATGTTTCACCATTGCAAAACCTCAAGAATCCAGAAATTGAAGCCATGAATAGGGAAGTTTGATAGTTTTTGGTTGTGGAATCTTTGTTGTTTTTGGCAGGACGGCGGCTTCATATTTCCATGAAAATTTTTGAAGCAAATGTTGGTCATTGGAAGTGTGTGTAGGTAGAGTGCCATTTGTTCTACAACCCCAAAGGGATCTGGGTAAAATCCCTACATAATTTTTGTATTGGCACATTCCTCTGTATACTTATATTCATGATGATAAATATTGTACCAAAAAACTAATAAAATTTTTATTTGATTGAGTTTGATGACACAGATATCAATTTAGCTTAAAAAAAAGGAAAAAATATATAAATAATATTGTCAAATTATATAATATAAATATTTTTCTTTTACTTTTTTATATTTTTCTTAAAAAATTATTAATATTTTTATCATAGTTATTATTTTTAAGGGAAATATTTCATTTTTAATATAAAATGGATTGTTTTGAAAAATTTTTTTAAAAAAATCATTAATACTTATATTCTATAATCATTATAATTCTTTTTAAATGTTATTTTAGTAATCTTCTTTACTCGAGACATCAATTCAGTCACTAGTTTTATTATTAGTATTAAAACTAGTAAAACCTTTTTTACGGGTGAAATGTTTTACAAAAATAAAAAAAACTTTTTTTTATCTGAGTAATTAGTTTTTAAATATTAAAATGTATACTAAAAATGTCAATAGTTTTATTTTGAGTAGTTATATTTTAAGATTAAAATATTTAAATACTCTTAATTCTATATATATATATATATTTAATTCGGTTTTTATGTAATTTATTGAGCTAGTGTATTACACTTATGACATAAAATTCAATCAAAAATTTTATTTATAGTATAGATATAAATAGAAAATAAAATAATTTTTTTACTGAGTTCCTATAGACATCAAATAACGGACCCTACATTTAATATATTATTTATATTAAATTAAAAAAAGCATTAATTATACTTTTCTTTTTATCTTATATTATTTATAATGTGTTTGATTGATTTTGATATTAAATATAAAATAAGTTAAATATAATTATAATTTAAAAAATAAAATAAAAATACATATGCCTTTTTAAATTTAAAGTATATGTATTTTTTATGAGAAAAAAATAAACTTTTTTTTCTTTAAAATAGTGTATAAATTAGATTTAAACTTGGTTCGGAGAGCTTATCCTACCTGATAAACTTGATTTGTACTGAATAAAATATTTATAAAATTTTTTATAATTCTAATTAAATTATTATTTAAATATTAAAAATTATTTAAATTTAAATTTAATTTTAAATATTAATATATTATAAAATTTTAATATTATTTTAAATAATAAAATAAATTTATGCGT
>JBBYHM010000027.1:1289265-1309202 GCA_038381775.1 Adansonia rubrostipa
TTTTGTAATATATACTTTATGTTTTATTATTTTGCGTTTAGACATGCTTTGAAAATTTATTTTTATTTTGAAATGTATACTTTGAAAAAAAACATAAATAAGTACAAAATATCATATGGAGCATAGCAATAATGGATATATCAAACATCTATAGAAGCAGTAATAATATTGAAAATTCAATATTTACAATACAGCAAGACAAGTGATTAAACAGATTAATCCACTAGTAGAGAAGAGATGGATTTCACAATATCTACCTCCGCTCATTTCATTGCCATTCCTAATTGTTAGGACAAAGGAATACCATTTTCAAGCATTCATGACCCAACCAACCATTTTACAATTTAAAATAATATTAAAATATTAAAAAAATTTATATTAATATATAATTAAATTTAAAATAAAAAATTTTATTATTTAAACAATAATTCAAAATAAATCAACTCAAATTACAAAAATTCTTTCACACCCCACTACCTAACCTATGAGCAAATCTAACACCATTGATACGTGTTCCTATGAACTTATTTTATTGATTTAATAAGAATGATGTATGCCGGACAAACTGCCCAACCCACGTCTAACAACATTCATACATGTCCCATAAACCTATTTTATTGACTTGATCAGAAATTGAATCACTTCGGACACTTTGGGCTCATGTACCTATGCCAAGATTTTTTTTACTCAATCATCTGCTACAGCAGAAAAGAAGAAAAAACCCTTTATATTATATTACAAAGAAGATTGAATCAACATCATTCAATTAGCTTCATTAGTCAAGTAAAAGACGGTTCATAATTTGCTAGATTGCAGCTTTTTTTAATGTTTTTACATAAATGTTTTTATAACATCTGCGTCTATATTGGAAAAGAGACATCAAAATTCTTAATGCTGAACCGCGGGAAATTGAATAATAAAATGTTAATTGCAGCAGTAAATCAACTCCATTAAAATGTTATATACATGCAGATTCAAGCACAAATACTCCCTTTCACGACAACAAAAACTTTACGCACCCGAACATTTAACTCAATCAATGATACGTGCATGTATTTCCCAAACTCGAGATGCAGGTTCGAATCCCTCTTCCCCAAAACTAAATAAAAATAAAAAAGATTTTTATATAGAAGATTGCTCAAATTCTTCAACTCTCCAGCATAGCATAGCATGCATGTGCCCAGAGAAAAAAAAACCTACACCAGTTTTATACATCAAGGATATTCAGAACCTGCCACCAAATCAGTTATTCATAAAACATTCTAAGCAGTTATCCTTCATTATCTCAAGTTACGGTCAACAATCAAAAACAATAGCTCTTACCTTCAATTTGTGGTCTTTGTGCATGTCAAGATCCGAAAACCTAATCCAATATTGCAGAAGGCAACAAGAAAGTCCTTTTCCACGCTTATGATGTCCTTTTAACTCGGAAATCATTGGTAGCATTGTAAACCTAGCCCTGCAACTGCCTAAACTAGCAATCTTCCTAGAACATTGCTACATACATATATCACTGAAAATCATTATTGAGGAGTTAAACCCTAACAGTAGATGACTAGAGGCATCAATCTTCTACCCTAATGGTAGAGGACCAGATGCATCGATCCTCCGCATCATCGAGCTAGGGGATGCCACCACCAGTTCTACAATATTATACAATAATGCATATTACATGATTAAAAGGCAATGCTATGACTGGCAGCCATTTCCCTCAGGTTTAAGCCGAGGAAAAACTGGTATTACTTCTTAAGATTTTGCTAAATAAGCATTTAGAGGCTTTCCGTCAATAAATTTAAGTAAGGTACCAATGGACTCCTTGATTAATAGACATTAAAGACTCAAGGATCATCCAGATGCTTTAGATGTTAATAAAATATAAGAAAAATGCCTGCAATCCAGATAATAGATCTTGTGCAATACTTTTCAGGGTAAACTGGTTAAGTTCAGAATAAGATCCAACCATAAAGAAACAACCGGATAATTAAGAAAAAGCAGAAGACAAATATAAACCCAGCACTCGGTACAACTCTCAGTGGAAGGAAGAAGCTACAAGGTTTTGAACCCCCAAACAACAGCAAACTAGAAAGCAGAAACGACAGTAAAAAAAAAAAGGGAAATATGAGACAGCAACAGGCATTGCTACGTTGCAAGGTTCTTGGGAGCACATAGTATAAAGCTTGGTATTTTTGGTGTCATGGACATGGCAAATTTCAAAGAGAATAGTAAGATCTCCACATATATTGGGTCCTTGTAGGTAGTAGCATCAGGGTGGGCCATGAGTATGTCAAACCCTGGTTCATCTGGTCTTCTGGTTTAGGCAGGCTTCATCAAAGTGGACAGTAGGCTGGCTTCAGGCTTCATAAATCTCAGCTGTTTTAATGGGAATGGATAGGCAACAAAGGGAAAACAAGAGCATCAGAACCCTAAATAGGGAGATTGGATTAGGCTATGTTATCAAACTTTCATACACTAGTATGTAATGGTCCAGTCAGAGAGAATTGCCAGTTATAACAATAAACATAACAATACCAAAAGTAAAACTATAGTCTATTTGCACGTACCAATCACCAAATTTAGTAACCATAGTTTTTGCGCCGGGAAACAGAGCTATGGCTGGATAACCTGGCAACAGAAGTTTATGATGAAGATTGAAGAATCATAAGAGAATATGCATATACTAAATCTAATCAAAACTAAAAGCCTCATAGACATGCTTGGGGGAGGATAAACTGTGGTCCGGCATTTTTTCCCTCAAAGAAAACTGTCATATAGTTCAAATACTTAAATATAATGCTTATAACAGGGCAATGGCTCCCTCATCTCAAAGAATTCCTCCTGTAGTCGATGATAATCATGACAGCAATATGGACAAAAGAGATGTTGTTTCAAGGAAAGAAATAGTTCTCACCCAGCAGGACCACCACGTCCTGAAGAATAACCTCCATAAGCTCCATAAGCACTGGCACTACCACCAATCTACAAATAATATGAAGAATCAGATCATTATTACTCATGACGAGTGCAGTAAGGCAGAAAGAGAGTGGTTACAAGAGAACTAATAAAAAGATGAAGGGGACAGTTTATAAAACAGTAAAGTTGTAAAAAGACATACCGAAGGACCACCATAACTTCCATAGCTTTCACTAGCAGCAGCTAAATCACTGGTTCCATAACCACCAGAATAAGTGTGCCCACGTCCATGCCTCTTGCTCTCTCTATTTTCATAACTCAAACCCTCAGTTCCCTCAGTTGGCACAGGAAGATATGGCAAAACTGGCACTAATGCAGAAACAGCACCTTCCCTATCAAAAAGATTTGCTCTTAACCGTGTTGTTATTTGTACGAGGGCATCCTTTGCAACATCAAGGTCTCCAGAAATCTGGTAATAAAAAATGAACATCGTTCACTTTATGTTAGTATTAATTAGAATAACTTTGAACCAAAAGATACATAGCAATGATTACGGAAGTCAACTACAAACACTAATGCTAGTTCACCTGGACCATCTCATCATCTTCAGATGCAATTTTTGGAAGGTTTTCCTTTGACAAGATACGAATATTAGCTTTTGTAATCCTCCTCATCTCAGTAACAATAGACCCCCCTTTACCAATAAGACAGCCAATACGTGAGGTTGGCACGAGTAAGCGGGTTGTGAATGATACAATTCCAGAGTCCCTTTCAACCTTCTCACTGCATCTAGGTTGCAACCTCACAGCAGCTTCAATAGTAGGTGAATATGCATCCTCAAAGAACTAATACAGCACAAGATTTGGAACATCATTCAGAGTATAGATAATTCATCAGGAAATATGATCGTAGAAAAAACTGAAAGCTAACCTCCTTGGCTGAAATAGTTATTAAGCAATCATCTCCCTCAGTACTTGAGCTATCAACTTTGATGACTGCACCTGACTCCTGCCTGATCTGGTTGATTATAGCACCACCTTTGCCAATCACACCACCAATATTAGCGGTCGGACAAACCAAACGAAGAGAAAATTCCTTTGATGATATCTCATCCCTTGGAGCTGAATACAAGGAGCGTGGCCATTCTCCAGTTTCACCTTTGTATCCTCCATAAGGACCCACCAATGGAGCTATTCCTACGATCTGGGCACCAGCAGCTGGACCAAGCAGTGCACCACTAGCAGGATACGCACTTGACATGGCAGAAGCAAGCAAGTGCTGAGATCGTGAAGGATTATCATGAAGGCGAGCTGCAATTTGATGCAGAGCCTTTTTCACAACTGCAGCTTCCCCAGATATCTAAAGCCAAAAATATATTATGAAGAGGCCAAACTGTTAGAGAACATCATAAACAGTAAAACCAAAAATCTATATATATGTGCATATACACAGACATACACACACACACACACACACACACACACACACACACACAAACACACACACACAAACATATAAATGTTACAGGTAACCATACAAAGAAAATGAATATTTCAAAAGAAAGGGAAAAAAATAGAAATGTTAAACAGATGTAAAAAATAGAGGCAAAAGACTTGAGTACTCCAGGTTGAACAATTAAATGCCGAAATTTGTTAACTCCAGTGATAAAAAACAACATAATCTTTTGTCAAAATTGTTGACCAGCCCTAGCTAAAAGCAAAATAACTTGCCCATGCTTTCAGTAAATTAAAACTCTTATGAGGACAACTCTGTTTCATATCAATGTATAGCTATGTCCTAAACTATGTTTTAGAGGAAAAGGGGGATCGAGATTTGAATCAGAATAATTTAAAAATACTACCACAACCATCAAATATTAAAGTTACCTGTACAAGTTCATCTGTGGCCAAGGCACAAGAAGGTAAATCATCCTTAAGAATACGAATCTGAGCACCAGTTTCACTACGTATGGTCTGAACAATCTGTCCACCCTTTCCTATAATACATCCAATCTGATCAGAAGATACAAGAAGCCGTGCAGTAATTTGTTGGCCTTCAGATTCTTCATCACCGTGCAAATCTTCTGCAATAACTTTGTCATGAATCCTGAATAGAGCATCTTGAGCAGGAGAAACAAAACTGTCACCATCTTCAAGGGCATTTGTCTCATCCCTAGAGCTGTAGATAGTAACCACACGCTCCTCAGAGCCAGGAACTGTCTCACCAATTCTAATCTTTGATTTAGTGTCCGCTCTTAATTGCTTCACAATCTCCCCTCCCCTTCCAATAATGCTTCCTATCTTTCTTACAGGGCACAAATACCTATATACGGTATCTTCTGAATCAATAACAAATTGTTCCCTGTCATCACCTGCATTTCTCCTCTTATTTGATCCATTCTCAGAATGGTCAGATTGAGAATGAGCCCGCTTCCCATAGCTATTCTTCTGACCAGCCATATTATCAGCAAAACAAATACCTGTTTCCAAGTCAATCATCAACCATTTCAAACATTCAATCTTGAGGACCAAACCACTCACAATCTAAAGCACCAGTCTAAAGCTCATCAAAGGACCAAAACCAATCAGAAAGTGACACATTTCTGACCATTAATACGTAATTCAGATTAAAGCTACACCGATTGTTGGTTTTAGCTCATCAAGAAACAAAACCGATCAGAAAAGTAGCACATCCCAATGATTACAACATAAATCAGATTAAAGCTCCACTTCTTAGTTCTTACAAATAACAAAAGGCATGTACAGAAACAGGAAAAAGACAACAAATTTTTGGAAGAATTCAATGTTTTCACATTAGTGAACAGCCAATACATGAAATTAATTTTATAAGAAAAACATTATGTTTGAATAAATACTAGATTTTAAGCATTTGTTCATTTTTAGTCAAATAAGATCCTACTATTTTTCAGAAATGTCAAGGAAATGAAAAGCAAATAGCAAAACTCTATTGAAAACAATACAGTTAAATAAATCCTTAAAATCCCCATAACTCAACATTTCTACTACACAATTCAAAACTACTAATTACAACTTTGACCCACAAATTTATATTCCATACCAAACTAAAATCCCACTTCAAATCAACAACCCAGAATTAATATATAACATATAATTTAGAGAAACTCAATATCTGAAAGATTCCATAACAGAAAAAAAAATTCAAATCAAACCCACAAATTTAAACAGAATAAATATAATTAATATTTTAAAATTCATAAAAAAAAAAGAAAACAATAATTTCTCTCAAATAGAACCCAATAAACTTGAACCCCGAAAAAGACATACGATTTCACCCAAAAAAATGTACCCATAGAGATTACAAACAACAGCAGAAAACGTAGATCTGATCAAAAGAGAGCCTTCATGTTCAAAAATAAAAGATGATTAGAAAGAGAAATCAGCAGGCAAGAGTGTAGATAAAGGAAGAATAAATAATAGGCAAAAGAAGATTGGGCTTTGCCTGTTAAATGAAATCTATTCTCAGAGAGAAGACGATGAGAGGTTAGATGCGTCTCCCCGATTTTTGATTTCTAGGGTTTTGTTTGACCCTTTTAGCTTTTAGTCTGTTCTTTATATATATATATATATATATTTCATTCTTAACGTGATTTTTTATACATTCCTTCAGTACTTTTTTTTTTGGGAGGGGAAATTATATATGGTTTTCCTCTTAAGTTTCTCAAATTACATTTATTCACTTTTACTTCTCGGGAAAGTTTCAACCCAATTCATATTAATACATATTAAAATACGTGCTCGGTTTTGAAAAATTAGGTCAAAATTTTAAATATAGTATTTATATTAATGAAGTAATAATTAAATTTTAAAGTTAATGAATTTTAAAGTTAAAATTAAATTATAATAATAAAATATATAAAACATAAAATATATATTGAGACATAACATAAATATAATATTAAAAATAATTAAATACGATATAATATAAAAAAATAACGTGAATAAAAACATAGATAAATTAACGTTTCATAATGAAGATAAAATAAATTATTAACGTGTAACAATTTAGTAATAAAATTGAAGGAAATCATATTAAATTTTTGAACATAATATATTGTATTAGTGTATGGCATATACAATAATCCAATTCTTAATTTAAAAACTTAAAGTTAAAATTTAAAATGACAAATTATATAAAATATGAGATGAATTGAGACACAAAATTAATATATTACGAAAAAAAAATCAAAACAGGACATAAAAAATAACATTAATACCACACAAATATATAAATATCTTAAAATCTATATAAAATATATGCTTACTGTGACAAAATTTATATTACATTAAATATGATATACTTAAAAAATATAATGTGAACATAACAATAAACTCAAAATAAACACAAGTTTTCTTTATTTCCTTTCTTTCATCTTCTCCTCCTTTCTTCATAAATAATAATAAAAAAAATTATCGCAATACAATCAAGAATCCCTTTAAGTTTATTTAACGACAATGATTAACTGTCTCTACCAAGATGCTCTTAAATCAAAAATTAGCCATGTAATTGCTTGGAATTATTTTTAATTATAGTTATAGATTTCTACTTAAAAGTATACAAAATCGATTCAAATATAAAAAATATGTATATCTTATTCGATTTTGCTTAATTAGAAAAAAATTAGTAATCTAAATTCGTCAAACTAAAACTTAAAAAGATTAAAATTTAAATGACTTGAAATAATTTAAATTTCATTTTATTTAATTTTTAAAATCAATCATTTTAGATTTAGTATGATATAAATCTTTTTAGAGACTTTGTTGATTTATTTATTTATTTAGAATTTGTGATAAAAAGAAACATAATATAATGATTGAGTCAAATACTTTTATATTATAAAAATTTAAAATTTTTTGGTTAACTTTAAAACTTGGGATGAAAAATTTTGCTTTTTAAAGTAAAAAGAATATACATAAACCATTCACTCAAACCATTAAATTAAATGATCGAATGCATATTATAAAAATTTATTTATGAACATATATTTTAAGTGTAACTTTAAAAAAATAACACCTTTGGATTAAAATATAGAATTGGCAATTCATACATTATATCTTTTATTTTTTTATATTAATAATATAAATATAATAAAAATATTTAAATTATTTCAAAATTTTAAATATAAAAAATATATTATATCAATAATATTATTATATTATATTTACGTTTATTAATAAAAATTGTTGTCGAGGACAAATTAGTAAATGTCAGACCACAATCTTTCATACTCATATTTTCACCCACATTTCATCAGCTTTACGTCAATTTAAGAAAACCCCGAAAACTCTGGCTTAACCAAATCTCCATGTACCCCTCAAAAATGTCAAATTTTCTCGAGAAAATTCTCTTATTTTTCTATCTAAACAAACTTCCTCTCATTGCAAAAATCCTGGATGTCAACATCAAGCTAACCCCTGTTCCGTAATCTCCCATCGGTGTGCACAGAAGAAGAACTCGTCGAGCTTTGTAAGGAAGATCATTAACACTGAGTGCAATGTTAGCGTCAATGAAACTAAGCTTTTGTTGAATTCATAAGCTTCTAAATCCATCAAAAGGTTTTTCTTTTTTGTTAATATAATTCATAGATTGCTTTGTGTTAGGTTAAGGTTAATTACTTACTGATAGCTTTCTGTTTTGGACCTTTGAAAGTGCAAACTTAAATTGCAAATTAGAAAATGTTGAATTTTTTTGGGAGACAATTTATTTTCTTTGTTTGGCATGGCAAAATCTGTTTTAATTTTTTACTGCTTTTGTTATTTTGCAATGTAAATCTGGTTGGGTTACTTGCAGAATTGCAAATTTTTTTTTATATTTTTTTATTTATTTTTGTCTGTGTTGGGGCGATAATGGTTTTGTCCCACTGTGTTAGGTTAAGGTTAATTAGTTATGTGTCCAGGGTAAAAATCTTATTTTTATTTTATTTAATTTTTATTTTTGCTTTGCTCTCATTTTGCAAATATAAATTTTAGTTGAGTAATTGCAAATTGGAAATTTTGATTTTTTTTTTTTTTTTTTTGGGGGAGAGGTTTGATGGACTTATTGTGTTGGTCAAGGGTAATTAGTCATGGGCTTATGAGAAAAATCTGAAATTTTTTTGCTCTTAGTCTTCATTTGCTAGTCAAATGTTGATGGGTTAATTTCCAATTGTGAAGTCTAGATAATATTTTTAAGCATGATCAGTGATGGTTTGATGTTAATAAAAGGTGTTACTTTTATTTGCAGGCTGACTTAAGCTATCTCAATGGTTTCATACTATGCTTCATCATTGGAACCAGCACAAAGTTCTTGGAAAAACTATTTATATTCAATATTCAAAGAAACATGAAATTGTCAACAACATGAGTCTTAGAGATACCCTTGGAATTGTGTTGCTGGTTACCATTGAGGTGTGGAAGTTAATGACGTGACCATTAAGAGCATTCACTTGGTAAACGCTTATTACTAGCATACACATTTCGTCAAATCAATGCGATCAATTATTTTAGATTGTCTATTATATTGCTGCCAAAGAATAGGTAGTCTAAGAGTGTTAAGGCCTTTTTATTCTTGGGGGCTCCTGAACATTGTACAAGGAGCTAGAGTTTTGGATGATTCTTGCTCCATAATAAAGAAGAGCATATTTGTACGCGTAAATGAAGATATCTTGTATTTCTAGTTCTAAAGTTGACTTGTTTTTAGTTCTGACTAAATTTTGTGAATTGATAACTTTATAAAATAGAGTTATTTATTCTCATTATGTGCATTAAATTAGCTACGTCTTAGAGGTTTTTTATTTAGATTTCATTTATTTTTAGTCGTTTTAAATTAGTTTTATTTTTAATTTCTTTATATTTAAATTACTTAGTTATTTAAATGCTTTCTGTATTTATGTAGGTCAAATCCCAAAGGAGTTTCCAAAAAAGTGCAATATCTGCTCTATTGCATGATTGCATTCTATCTGATAAGCCATTTGTGCTTTGAGATTAGTAAGTTCTTGATTGATCGTGAGTGCTGCTCGAGATTGGCTTAGTCGGGGTGGAGGAAATGAGGAACTGGTGACAACATTAGTTGGCTAAGCTGGTATTCCTGGACCTATTCTACTAATCATATTGTAGTTAGCAGCTGTATTCGGATGGAACAATTCTTCAGAATCTTTTTATTGCACCTTGGCTTTGGCACACAAAGAAGTAATCAAGGAAAGGATCCATAATCCCTCTCTCATTGACTGAGTAGTATGCATTATGGTTAAATGGATAAGTTCATTAATATTGATCTACTTCTCAATAAGGATGGAAAGATCATCATTGTTCTATCTTTGGTGACATCACTTAGGTGCTTACCGGGAAGTAAATTAGCAACTATAAAATGCAGCCAAATCCTACCATTCTAATGCAAGGCATTGGATTTAAAGGAGATTAGTTTACCCTTAGACATCTTCTATTGTGTATTCGGCTTGTAGAGGAAAGTTTTCACCTCCTCTGTATCAACGTTACCATCTAAAAGCTGAAAATACTCATCATGTTTAATGTTTATTGTGTTATAAAATTCATTAATAGCTTTGCTATTGATCGGTATCCAACTTTCACGGACAAAAATTTTATTACCTGCCTGTTCACAAGCCTTAGCATAAATTTCACGGACAACAGGTAACACAGCAGATTGTGGAGGTTCACAATTTTTTTTCCATTTCCTAGTGGCTATGATATTTGCAATGACTGGATGATTTTTAGGAATTAAGTTAAAATCTCTTTGTTCAATTGGGAATTTCACCTTCCATAATTGGGTAAATAGCTAAAAAGTCTCTCCGCAAACACAAATTTTTGTCGAACAGAGCTTTCAATATCACTTGTTTTATTCGTTTTAGTGCTATTTATTCACAATTGTCTATTACGACAAAAAATAAGCCTAAATACTAGTAAGTTTTACACACCAACAATGCATCCAAATTATAAGCAAATTTTTTTATGGCTTCGACGCAGCACCGAGACTCGAATTAAAGAGGCGCCGTAGTGCCGCAGACCCTTTTTTTTTTAATTTCTTACAATGAAAAAATTAAGAAAATTACTTATTTTAAAAACAAATAAAAAATAATGGCAGGGCACTGTAGCACTGAAGTCTCGGCGTTGTAGCGTTAGCTTGTGTCCCACCATATTATAAAAAACAAAAGGTCCAGGGCATTGCAGCACCCCTTTAATTCGAGGCTCGACGCTGCAGCAACATAGTCTTGGCGCTGCAGCATGGAAGCCACAGAAAAAATTGCTTATCATTTGGAAACATTTATTGGTGTTTAAAACTCGGTAGTATCTAGGCTTGCTCTTTGTTATAATGGACAATTATGACTAGATGGCACCAAAACGGACAAAAACAAGTGCTAGTGAGAGCTCTGTTCAACAAAAATGTGCCAAAAGAAGCTTTGCAACAATTTACCCAGTTACGGGAGTTGAAAATCTCAATTGCATGGAGAAGTTTTAACTTAATTTCAGGAAATTATTCGATGCATTGAAGATATCATTGCCACTCGAAAATAGGAAAAATTTTATGAACCTCCACAATCTGCTGTATTACTTGTTAATTCTATGTTAATGCTTGTAAACAGACAAGTAATAAAACTTTTGTCCATGAATATTGGGTACTGATCAGTAGCAAAGCTATTAATGAACTTTATAACATGCCAAACATTAAACATGATGGGTATTCTCAGCTTTTAGATGTCTACATTGATTTACAGGAGGTGAAAGTTTACTTCCACAAACCTGATACACAAAGATAGATGTCCAACAGGGAACCAATCTCCTTTAAATCTAATGTTTTACGTCAGAATAGTAAGATTTGGTTGCATTTTATAGTTACTATTTTACTTCTTAGTAAGTACCTAAGTGATGTCAACAAAGATATAACAATTTTGCTCCATTCCATCTTTATTGAGAAGTCAATTGACGTCGGTAAACTTATCTATTTAGCCATAATGCATGCTACTCAGTCAACGAGAGAGGGATTACGGTTCCCTTCCCTGATTACTTCTTTGAGTGCCAAAGAAAATGTGCAATGGAAAGACTCTAAAGAATTGTTTCGTCCAAAATAGTCATTGACTACAACATGATTAACAAAATGGGCCTAGGAATACCTGCTTAACCAATCAATGTTGGCGCTAGTCTCTCATCTGCTCCACCTCGACCGAGCTAACCTTGAGTAGCATTTATGGTCAATTAATGACTTGCTAATCTCAAAGCACAAACAGCTTATCAAATAGAATGTAATCAAGCAATGAAACAAATGTTGCACTTTTTTGGCAATCAACTGGGCTTGAACATGAGAAATTGTCCTAGAATCCCACCACCACAACAATCCAACATTGAGCAACTTGGTGAGGAGGATGAGGAGCAAGATGATGATGCGTAGACACTTTCTCTCGCCACCACATCCATTGAACGGTGAGTGTTCTTGATCTTAACTCAATATTTTTCTGCATTGGGGACAATTCTTCATTTAAGTTTAAGGTGTTCTATTTATTTATATGTATGAGTTGGGGGTAATTAGTATTTATTTTTATTATCTTTTTCATTAGCATATTTTTCTTTCTCTTCTGGCATTTAGAATTTTTGTTTCTATTTTGAATGAGTCAGGTTCTTGTGTTTGAGATGTTTGAACCTATTATGATGAGATCTTTATCCAATGATGAGAACTTATGTATCTTGATTCTTTAGAAAATATAAGCATGATTTGATTTGGTGATTAGATTATTTTGTTTTTAACATTTTAGAATGTGAACACTTGATCTCTGTCTTTAAGTTGTATTACTTATTTGAAGATTGTTTATGTTGATATAAATTCCGATTATACCTAAAAGTTTAGAATTCGTTTGATTTTCTGTTGAGGTGAAATCCTAAACAACACTATATTGAGGAGATGATTTAGGTTATCTTTAGATCGTTTGAGCCTTTCTAAGCTTACTTTTATATATTTACTTCTAGTTTACCCAAGTTGTGCCTAATTGATATATGTATATTTTTTATTGCCATTATTTAGCTAGCCTAATAAGATAAAACACGATTAAACCTCACTAGATAGGCATATGCATCAAGAAATATTTGAGTCATGTTTAAACTGGGTTGTAATGTGATGTTTAAAAAAATGAAAAAAAACACACACACACAAAAAGTTGTGTAAATGAATATAATGACACAAAAAGAAATGTCATAAAAAGGGTATGTGCCTTAAAAGTGTTGTGAATTACTCTTCGAAAGATCTAGAATGATGAAAAGTGTATCTGGATAAATTAAGCCAAAATATATCCTTTATCCTTCCTTTACCCAAGCCTTATATTACAAGCTTAACGAAGTCTTGAATGATCTTTGATGAGGTGTTAGTCTACATGAGTGGAGAGAGAGATGAAAAGCAAACATATGAGAATCTAGTACTAATTCATAGTTTGTATTGGCATAAACTTATTCGGGTTGCATACAATGATTTGTAAAGAGGTCACGTACACACATACTAGAAATCCATTCGAAGCGTGAGATTTATGATTGAACTGAAGCATAAATTTGAATTATGTTTGTGTCAACCTTGAGTTGGGATTTTAAGATGACTTTTGAGGATAAGGCAATCATCATTTGAACTCATTGTCATTGGTTAAGTTGAAAGGGTAAAACGAGTTCAAATAAAGTATTGAGGGAAATTATAATCCAAGGCTTTTCTCATTGACTAAGTAAACACTACTTAATTTCTTTACTTTATTAATGTAGTTAATTTTAGTTTCATTTAAACTTTGTTTTACAATCTTTTAATTGATTATCTGGATAAGGTTAAATTGTTTTAATTTTAATAATTAACAAATTTAGTACAATTCTTTGTGGAAACAATACTCTACTCTTCACTATATTGCCTGTTGCAATACGGCACTTGCTTGGAAATCCGACAACATTAACTTTTGTTCTAAATGAGTATACTTGTTAAGGAATTGTGAACTATTATATAGAGAGTTGAAGAAGTGTCATCCATCAACAGATTGATTGAGAAATTGGTCTTATTAAGTATAGACCTCTGAAGTTAAAGGTACCATAAGGTGAAAGTATCTGTTTTAACTATCCTTGTGTTATTTCTTGCATGAATGACGAGGGATACTTGATGTTATTAAAATAAGGAGTATGGTTTTCAATTAGAAATTAAAGGGCTATTTCTAATAGATTTTCTTATAGATCTGAAATGAATTAAGTGTTATCTTTTCTTGTTCTTTTACATGTATAGAGATAGCGGCATTTGGTTGAAACCAGTTGAATCACAGATGGTTATGCCCCTTATTTAGATTCCTTTGTTGGAGACAGTTTGGAAATATTGTCTTGTAAGTCATACTCCTTTCTAAAGTCTATCTTGCGGCATGTATGCATAGGTGTCATTTTGCACTTATTTCTCATCCATTTGGATTTGCTAACAATGATTTTTCCATTATACCATTTATGTGGTGTTTCCTAATGTTCTCTTTATTTAATTTGTGATCTATGATTGTATCTAATTGAATTTGGTTTCTTGTATTTTCTGCATTTGGCTCTGTGCACGAGTTTGCTACTTTTGAAAAGGCTGCTGGATTCCATGTGAGATGTCAAAAATGCATTTGTATCTTCGGAGGTTGCATGTCTTCCAACATCCTGCTCATTTTATGATAAATTTGGTAGGCATTAATCCAATTCACTGATGCTGATACTGCATTCTAGCGAGGAATACTTTGGATGGGAGAAGTATTACCAGGTTATGTACTGCTTTCTTGCCTCTCCTCTTCTCACATATGCAACCTCATTTTTTCCCATCTAGCGTCATCTAGTTCCCTTCTTCATATTCATTGTATACTATATTGATCGGAAATTGGATAAAAATGTGGTTGTGTTGTAATCTTTTATCATGATATTTTGAGTTTGCGTACTTGGTTCCAGATCATGTTACTTCTTGTTACCTGCGAATCTCGTATTCTGCTCACACTGATCTGAATCAGTCTTGTCGGAGCAGGTAAAGTGGACCTAAAATATCAAGTTATTTGCTGTTCAAAGTTCATAAATGTTTAATTCATTCCTGAAATCTTGAGTAATGTTCCTGCTAAATATTTATTTTGGCATCTGATATGTTTCTAATCAATGTTTGTGCTTTTTGTCATTTAGGGTATTAGTGAAGCTTGGTAGTCAGCGACAGATGTGTTGTCATGGGCGCTTAGTGATTTTCTTAATCTTTCGACCATGGTTCTGTGTATTTTTAAATCTCATTATAGTTGCAGTTGTTTATATGTTGATTGCGGAATTACCACTTTGGTGCTACCATCACTGGGGACCTACTCTTTTTTCTGCATTCATAAGAAGTTGGCCCTTTTGTCATGCAAATAAGTTTTTGGTAATTGGCTGGATCATTGGAGCGTATCATGTAACATGCTAGTATTAATTTGATATCAGGTTTGAATATTGCTTTTAGCCTTTTTAGTGTTTTTTATGCAATTTGGCATAGATACGTCTGCCAAATATTTTATGTTCGCGAATTATTTTTTCTGATAGCTGAACAATTAGAATGTAGAACGTTAGTTGTTTCATAGTCTTTTGAATCAGTAACAATTGTCTCTACTCGAGGTTTGTTTATCTTAAATGGTGGGTGGGCGTATGCAAATTGGCATGAGAAGCTAGTTGATTGTGGGGGAAAGGGCAGTGTATAATTAAATGTAATTTTTATTGATTTAATACTCATTGTTATCATTCGAGGTGGTACTTCTAAACATATGCTTGTCCCTGCTTTGTTAGAACATTTATGGATCTGAAAACATTGGCCAAATTCAAGGCCTTAGCATTTGGAGAGTTGGTTCTAATGACACTAGAGTCTTTGATTGGCATGCCTTTGAAAGCTTTCTGAGTTGCTCTTTGCTATGTTATTGGAACCAACTAGATGCCAATATATGGCTTGATCTGCTATTCCTATCAAACAAAATGGTTCTTGATTTGACCCCATAATTTTTTATGTCATCTTGTACATTTGCAGTAACATCTCTTTTTTACCGTTATATATTATGTATCCTGACTGAAAGCAAATTTCTATTTGACATCGGGTGATGCATTTGTAATTTATGTGATGTCCCGATATTGTTTCCACATTGATATACCAATCCATACTTTCCCGTGAATCCTACTACGGTGTAGAGGCTTATGCAGGTAGACTTCTCAGTTACAAATATTTGACCTGTTTTATAATGTTGGGTGTTGGCTAATATGCTGTAAATATCCAGCCCATGGTTGGTCTGGATGGAAAAAAAGCAAGAACCTCAGAGCAATATGCTACTCGCTTCAATCGAAAATATGCAGCAGGCTGTGACGGTTGATGTCATTCACACAGTAGGATATTGTATTGCTGTTTCATTCTCACGAAAACACCGGTTCATCGCTCGAAAATTTTCTCATATTATTCTACTAGTTACTTATTGTAGGTGTTTTCTGCATTTTGCACTGTCCAAAAGATTGCAATATTTGAGAAGAATGATGGAAAACAGGCATTTGTTCAATATCCTGATATGCTTTCATTATATGAATTTTTAATTGTTTTACGTATGTCTTTGGTAATTCATGCTTATATATTGACACCCTACTATCCTTCCATGCAAGACATGCCTTGTAGAATTTAGTTCGGTTATCTTTTTTGGTCATTTATTTCCCTGCTCCACGAACCTCTCCTTCATAGGGTACTTTGTTGAATTTCTATGTTCCGTTTTCGTTTAAATTTATTTCGCTATAAAGGTGAGCACCTAGACACTAATGAAAGGTCAGACAGCAAGTACGTTATCACCTCTTTGTGAGGAGACCTCGTTAAGATGCACATTTTGGCACTCTTTTTTTGGAATACATGAGATCCAAAAGGCATACCTCATTGAAGTGCTCATGTGCTTTGTTCAATGCAATTTTAAATTTTTTTATGAGCTATTCTTTAAAGAATGAAAATATACGTTATTCTGTAAGAACAAAAAAAAAAATGATTGTTGGAGATGGAGTTGCTGTTAACTGTAGCATAAAGTTTTCGACACACACGCACAAGCTGCTCTAAGTTGAGTGCTTTGATGGGCCTGGTGGCTGGGAGTGGGACCACAAACAAAAGCAAATCAGATCTAATTTACTATTTATTTTTAAGTTTGATGCAATTTATTTGCCCTTTTTTCTTATTTTCATGTGCAAGTGCGTTTGTGCCTGTATCATATAATAATTATAATACCTTTCTCTTTGCTGTTTTCATTTGAAATCTGTTCTTATTCTGATGATTTTGGGATTTTTTTTCCCCACCTGCTCTCCCCATAGATTCGAACATGAAACCCACTAGTTGAAACTGTCAAGATCTATGGGGGGACTGTTGGACATCTTATTACCTGCAAATTAATTTCTTTTGCAATTCATGTTCTATTTTGTTAGAGAGGTATTTTGATAGATTTTGCTGATGTAGAACTTGTTATATTCAGATGTCACAACCGCAGCTGTTGCCAAAGAATCCTTAGAGGGACACCGCATGTATGATGGCGGCTATTGTGAGCTTCATCTATCATACTCTCGTCATACTGATCTCAGTGTAAAGGTATATATATGTATGTGTGCACGCGCATGTGCGCCTTTGAGTTAATGTTCACAAGAGAAAAAAAAAAATGGAAAAATTAAATTAGAGAACTCGTTAGAAGATAAAGGGATCCTTTCTTGATTGGAAAAAATGATTTGCCCCTTAAAAACTGTATGCTTATTGCAACTTTATTACCACCTTTACCTGCTCAATTACTTCCACTATTTGCCTTGACGGATATGCCGCAGGATAATGATTGGTTCATCTTTTGCCACAGTAGAGATTACAGAGTCTCAGACCCAAGTTTGCTTGCAACACAAGTTGCTGGTATGCCTGCTGCTCCAAATGTTTGGCAGAATCCTCAGGGTGTTCCATCGAACCCTGGGACTGACTATTCAGCTTCAGCTGCAATACAGACTCAACCCCCTGCTGGACAAGCTCCCGCTTGGGATCCAAATTCACAGGCTAGACCACCTTACGGATCCCTTTCTGGTCAAGCATCCTCAGTCTCTACAAATGTGAACGCCACAACACCTGCTGGTTCATCACCCCTTTCACAACCTGGTGCTTCTTCCATTGGCAGGGTGCAGCCATGGGTTAATGTTAGACAAGGAAGTGCACCAGTGCGGGGTCGGCCTCCTTATTATTGGTCAATGACCTGTGTCTCTTCTCTCATGAATTCAAATGATCCCTCGTCTTTCTATAACATATTCCTGGTAAATATTTGCCAATTGGATCTCTTTTTACGCAGATCTCTCAATCTTTATGATTGAAGTCATATTTTTTTGTTGGCTTGGAAGTGTGTGCGCGCATATCTATTTTCTTTTTTCTTTCTGAAACTATCACCGTCCGCATCGATGTAAGCTTACATCCAAAATGAATTGGTAAATTAATGTACAAGACACCCTCTCATGCTATGTTCTCCTGCAGCAAATTTTGCTTTTGGACCCCTCTGTAAATTGATGCTTGCTTATGATTTTGAGGGTTCTATAAATCTGATGACGTCAATTCTTTTTAGAACATTACATGTTTGCGTAAACTAGCCGAGTAAGAAGGCATTAGTTCTGGTTCTACTTCAGCCAATCTCTCTGAGAGGTGGTTGCAAGCATCGACTGAATTTGGTACTTTGAAACAGTACATGTTGAGTGTCTTATTTCATCTGCACAGTAGAATGAAAAAAAGAAAAAGGAACGCGGTAGCTTAGATGTTAATTACAGGACAAGAAACCAGGCTGTCTTCTGTAATCAGCTGCCACGGCTGATGCTTGGTTTTCTTTTGTAAAGAAAGTCGTAATCCGATAATAAAAATAAAAAATTATAAATATTAAAATTTAAAATTTAAAATAATTGATGGTTATATAAATCAATTAACTTTCGTATTCATAGCGGATGGGTTTTAAGTTTTGACTAGCGTAGCACGTTGTCATCTTGATATAAATCCTGTCATCTATCATAACTCACCAGGACAACGATGTCTCCATTTGAATGCAGAACAGAATGGTACGGAATCATTACACCAATCATTACACGCTTGACCTCTTTAATGCAGAACAGAATAGAACAGAATTATACGTAGTGACTATGCTCATTATTACCTTGCCAATAACAAAATTTTTCTCTTACACTCGGAATTTCACGTTAGACCTATATATTATATATATATAAAATTCACAGACCAGAGATAAAAATAAATAAATTATAAATATTAATATTTAAATTTAAATTTTAAATTTATTAAATATTATTTTTTTTAAAATAATTATATGAATCAAATAAATTAAACGCATATTTTCACTTAGTATTTTACCCTAAAAGGTATTTACAGAAAACAGGCTTAACAAACAAAACTTAGAAGGAAAAAAAAAACCATATTGAAATTCAATTGTCATTTTAGTTTAGACAAAAAGAAAACCCCACATTAAAATTTTGATTTTTAGTTTAGTTTAGGCACCTAAGTGACAGTTAATTATGAGTATAAAATATAATTTTTTAAATATATAAAAAATTTAAAAATAAAATATATTCGTATTTAATAGTTATATTTGAATTTAAATAAAATTGGCCTTTCAATACCAAAATGGACTCTCATATAGGTTCAAATAATCAAATTCAGACTCGGCATCTCTGGTTTTAGGTTTTGCTACTTTTTTATGTTAGCTGGTGACCAGACCACACGCACAAAGAGACATAAACCTTCTGTAAGATCTTTATGTCTCTGATTATAAAGTTTTATCGTATATTAAGAGTATAGACAAGTATTATTAAATACAAATTTAATTAGAAAATATATAAATATTAATATAAATTATTTTTATTTTACATAATAAATAAATTTTTAAATATTTTTAATATTTTAATATTTTTTAATAATAAAATAAATTTATAAACCTAATTTGATCCTGTTAAAATAGACTTGAATAAAAAAAAAACTTTTTAATCCTGACCTAAATA
>JBBYHM010000027.1:1318235-1352416 GCA_038381775.1 Adansonia rubrostipa
AAATATCAAATAAATTCGAATTAAGAAATACCATAGCAACTATCGGCCCAGGTCAAGTTTCCATGTGTGATCTATCCAACCGCCTCGTATTTTGACGTAAACTTCAAGTTCAAACTTTTCAAAGCTCCACCAAAACTGCAGAACCTTCATTTTCTTTTCCTTGTTTCATATTCATATTTTCAATTTCTCTTAGTTTTCCACAATTCCCTCCCCCCCCCCCCCGGCCGGGAGCTAGACTTCGTCTTCTTCCCTTTAATTTCTTCATTGCACTTGTCAACTTTCTCTCATTTTCTACCAACAGAGCCTAACAAGCAGACAAAGGTTCCTTCAAAAACAAAAATATAAAGGTCCATCAAGAATTCAGGTTTTTAACCAACTACATACATATTTATATCTATCGATCTTTATATCTTGTGTTTTTACCTTTTTTTAAAAAAAAATTTTTTACATGGACGGGATGTTTACTTGCTTATTATACTTTGGGACTGCTTAGTTTCAGCTTTCTTTTTCCAGTTCATCTTCTTTCTTTTTTTTTTTGACTTTTTTTTCCTTTTTCATTTGTAGTATCATAATCTGTTCTGAAGTTTGATCTTCTTTTCCCAGATGGTTCTTTTTAGTTTTGTTTGTATGTTATTTTTAATGTTGGCTAATGCATTGGTAATTTCTTAAACTTCCTTTGTTGACTTTCTCCTTAAGTCTCCAATGATATTTTGACTGGAAGAAGAATCTAGGGAAACTGTGTCTTAAAATTTTATCTTGTTAATTAGACAATCCTATTCTTAGAGTTTCAAATACAGGTTCATATTTTTTTAATTCTAATTTCTATGTGATTTTTTATTGAATTCTCTTAATTCTGTTTTCCGATCACCATTTTCATGATTGTTTTATTACATGACAGAAAGTTCAGTTACATGACAAAGTGATTCGGACAAAAGCAAAAAAAAATGAAGAAATGTTTGGGAAGTGTATTACTAGGATCTTTCCTAGTGATCTTGATATTAAGATATAATGTGATGATCAAAAACCCTTTTGCTAAAAATTCCCTTCGACTTAGTATCATTGTTAACGCGACAGATTCTCCTCTTAGTTTGGTTCAACCTAGTGTTTCTGAAGCAGTTCAAACTCCAGAAGCTGTTAATCAAGTAGTTTTGGCAGACGGGTTGATCTCGGGGCTATTTCTCAAGAGGAATTTCACTAATGAAGTTCGAAGTTCTTTATTGACATGGAACCAGATGAAGCATATAGTTAACAATAGTAAAGGCTTGCCTGATGCGGTCGAGGCTGTTCGAGAAGCTCAGGTTGCATGGGAAAATCTTATGGATAGTGTTGCAAAGAAGCAGCAAATAGAGGTGAATGAAAGTTTAGTTGATCAGAAGGTGAAACAATGTCCTTATTTCTTAAATAAGATGGATGCTGCGGATTTTGGAGAGAAAAGTTATAAACTGAGAATTCCATGCGGACTTATTCAAGGTTCTGCAATCACTATAATTGGCATTCCGGATGGTCTTTTGGGAAGTTTCAGGATTGATTTAACAGGGGAATCTGTTCCAGGGGAGCCGGATCCGCCTATCATTTTGCATTACAATGTTCGCCTCCAAGGCGATAAGGTTACTGAGGATCCTGTAATTGTTCAAAACACATGGACTGCAGCTCGTGATTGGGGCGAAGAACAACGGTGCCCTACTGCAATTGCAGGAAATAATAAAAAAGGTAACTGCTAGAGGCAAAGTTCGACCGTTATAATTTCATGCAACTTTTGAATCTTCATAAGGAAGACCTGCGCTAAGTACGTCTGTTTACTGTATTCTTTTTTTGCATGATATGCAGTGGACGATTTGAAACAATGTAGTGATAAAGTTGGTAAAGTCGATAGCCGGAAGTTTTCAACCAATGAATCCTCAGTCATTTCTCTATGGTCATCCATTGCAGAAAACAGAACTAGAAGTAGGCCATACTTTCCATTTAAGCTAGGTTATTTGTCCGTTATGACACTTCGGGTTGGAGAAGAAGGATTTCAGATGACCATTGATGGAAAGCATATAACATCATTTGCTTACCGCCAAGTAATTTCTCTTCTATTTCGTCATACTTAATTTTCATTTTTTAGATAGGGATATATAAGATTGCTATTTTGTCTAACTTCTTACAGTTATAGGGTCTGGAGCCATGGCTTGTGAATGAAGTAAGGATATCTGGAGATATGAAACTAACATCAGTACTGGCCAGTGGTTTACCTACATCCGAGGACTTAGAGCAAATTAATGATCTGGATGCTTTGAGAGCGGTTCCTCTCCAACCAAACCGGCCATTAGACCTATTCATCGGTGTCTTCTCTACAGCTAACAACTTCAAGCGTAGGATGGCCGTTCGCAGGACATGGATGCAGTACCCTGCAGTAAAGTCTGCAGCTGTTGTGGTTCGCTTTTTTGTTGGTCTTGTAAGTTTCCAGACTTTAATTTTATTATATGATTTGGTGAAAAATATGTTCCCTCATGGAATCTAATTGATAATGTTGAAGTTAATTCTGGCCCCTTAATGTAAATGGTAATATACTTTATATGAGTTTTTCACATGAAATTCTTGCTTCATACACTGCAGCATAAGAACCACATAGTGAACGAGGAACTCTGGAGTGAAATAAAGACATATGGAGACATTCAACTGATGCCTTTCGTCGATTATTACGGTCTTATTACTTGGAAGACTGTAGCAATCTGCATTTTTGGGGTAAGTTTCTTGAGCTTAACCATTTTTTCTTATAGTTTTTCACTTTCTTGGCTAAGCTTATTTTGTGTTTTTAAACAGACTGAGGCTGTTTCAGCCAATTATGTCATGAAGACGGACGATGATGCCTTTGTTCGTGTTGATGAAGTGTTAGCTTCTATAAGCAAAAAAAATGTGAGCCATGGGCTGCTTTATGGTCTTATAAACTATGATGCTCAGCCTCATCGGAATGCCGACAGTAAATGGTATATCCGTCCTGAGGTAATTTTGTGTGCAGAATCTATTTCATTAGATGAAACACAAATTAAAAAACATTCGGCCTGTAGGCTCATAGCCTTGGGATTGTAACATATGAATGTTTTTAACTGTTTGGCTAAATGACTTTTTATTTTGTGCCTCTAACTGGCTCTTCTGTTTTGATATGTGAAGGAATATCCTGGAAAGACTTACCCTCCTTGGGCACATGGCCCTGGTTATGTGGTCTCAAATGACATAGCTAAAGCAGTCTATGCAAAGCACAAAGAAGGCCTTTTACAAGTAAGTATTCCCTATCCCCCATTTGGTTCGGATATTATGAGAATCAGTTATGATATATATACATACATATATTTATATATATGTAGAAGGAGAGAGAGGTACTTAAACCGATTGTTGCAAAGGCAACTTTTGTGAGACAAAACCAGGCATTTGGGCACATCCCACATTTGAGTCAAAACTCAAAACGAACAATACCTTACAAATTGGACATGGGTGTCCCAAGTTTCCTTAGCTATCTCGACCTGATCATAAATGTATGTTAATATCTGCTTAGCTCAATTGAATCCATTGTGTTACATTAATCAACATCTGGTTTCATGAATCAGATAGTTGGGAGCTCATCCCCTTAAATACATGCTAGCTTCTTAGATTGTGCTCATATTTTACTTTGCTTTTTTCTTACTCTTCAGTCACTTTTTCAATTCTGCAATTTCTTAGATCATTATGGTAATTGGGTTATTCCTGACATGATGAAAAAAACAGATGTTTAAGCTGGAGGATGTTGCAATGGGGATCTGGATAGCAGAGCTCAAAAAGAAAGGTTTGAAAGTGTATTACATTAATGAAGAGCGGGTCTATAATGAAGGGTGCAAGAATGGTTTCATTGTTGCTCATTATCAAGGCCCCAAAGATATGCTTTGCCTGTGGCAAAAGTTGCAAGAACAGAGTGTTGCTAAATGCTGCGGTTGATAAAAGCTAAAGCTAACCTAATAGCTTATTAGATTACAGTTTTTCTACTAGATCTTTAGACTCGATCCATTTGGCTTAAGTATGACTTTCATATACAAGTATGTATCCAACATAGGTATATTCAAATTTTTTTATGTATTTGGAAGAGATGTTTGGAGGGTCATATCTCCCTACCATATCTGGATATAGGTCGAACACAAAAGCAAAATTCAGATACTTCAAAAACAATGATGAGGCGAAACACTTATTTCAGTTAGGACTCTAGTTTTACATTTTTTTATCCATCCATGATGATCTTCTGAGGGGAGAGATTGTACAGAACATTCACAGATGATAGTTTATATTTATATCTACTACTATTATTATTATTATTATTATTATTATTATTTGGCTTAGCAATTATATAATGTATGAAATATCCAAAATCTCTTGATAAATAGCTTAACATTTTGTATTTATAATTCCATAACCTTGAAAACATACCCTGGCTAATAACAGCTTAGACTAATGTTGCTCCAATTCTTCATTCTTCTTAAAGTATTTGTATTCGATAGCTATGGCTAATAACAGCTAACATTTATATTCGTATATTCAGACATGAGTATGGAGTCTAATCCTTCAAATATACGAAATTTTTTTTAAAAAATTTTGAATGTATCCGTGTTGAATATATATTTATATTCAACAGTCACCCAAGTTCAGGTAACATAGTTAGGAGCATTGTTAGTACTAAGAAAAGATTTCAGATCTTTTCAGAATTGTGATCAAAAGAAATTTCAGCTGAATTTAGAGAACCCTCCAAAATTACTCAAGAATACATTTTATTATAACAAAATAAGCATATATAAATCCATTTGGCATTTTATAAATTGCCAATTATGTCTACAAGAGACGTGTAACTACCAAATATAACAACAGCGACGCCCATTATAATTACAAGGCCTATAGCAACCATTTCACCATTGAAATTCTGATAAATTCCTGAGATTTTCAGATAGCATAAGCATGGCAGTATGACTGAAGCTGTGATGCTTAAAAATGCTCCGACTAGGGACATGAGGGAACCGAAAAACGGAACCGCGAGAGCCACCAAAACGGTGCTGATCACCAGGGTGGTACCGACCAAGAGGCTGAGGAATCGCTTGCTGTAGTGATATGGGAACCAGGTTCTAGTTGCATTGACAATTGGTGTAACCATCAATGCATATTTGGATATAGGATTGACCAGGGTTGTGTATATTGCCACCCTTGAGCTGAGCTTGTTAGTTGGAAGGTTCAATGTTATCTGTGATTGAACATCTGATCCGAACATTAAGTACCCAAAGATTGCCATGGATGCATAACAGATGGTACACAAGACAAAGCATACAAGCAGGACCTACAAGAAAAGCAAAATAAATTTCCTTCAAAATCCAGCTGAAAGTCAAAGGACTATGCAGTCCATGGTATTGAACTCTTTATTTTCCTTAAAGTATTAGTGTTCAAGTCCAACATATATTTAGACATGGGTATGGCAGTATGATCCTATGTTACTTCGACTCTTCATTTTTCTTGAAGTACTCAAGTCCAAAAACTATGTTTAATACATTTTCTAACGTGGGTATAAAGATATGACTCTCCAAATACATGAAAAAGCCTAAAAAAATTGAATATACCCCCGTTTGGCATGTATTCCTATCCAAAAGCTCTAATCCAAGTAACATAGGCATAATCCTACGAATATATAAAAAATTTTAGACAAAAATGAGTATATTCATATTTAGCATATACTCATATTTGACATTCACTCTTAATTCCACTGGCATAGATTGCGACAGAATGAAATCATGTAACCTAGAGCAATATAAATTTGGAAAGTTAATACTTACATTGGAGAACTGATGCCTTTTCTCCATCGAAGTGTAAAGGGTAGGGAAGACCGGGTGTGCACAGTAACAGAAGGCATATAAGCTGACAGCAGTTGGGATTCCATCCCAATTTATCATAGTTCCCTTTTGTTGAAACCCAATTCCATCAAATCCACCGGTCCATACAATTGAACCAAGGATGATTGCAGAAGCTAAAACCCCACTGGCAGAGATGTAAGAAAGAAGGCTTAAGTTATCCAACCAAACAGTAGGCAAAATTATGAGGGCTACAATTATAATAAACCCTTGTTTCCCACCCAATGTTAGCCCTGCAACTTCAAACTCCATATTGGGTAACAAAGTTTGTAAGTTATCTCCTTCTAGAATCAAGAATCCTGTGGCAACTAAGTAGAGCTCGATGTACATTAAAACTGAGACTATTAGTCTCCCTTTGTTCCCAAATGCAAGCTCGCCTATGTCAGGATAAGTTCTGATACTTGAATCTGCATCCATACATCTTTGAATCAACAAACCTGAGTAGAACGCGGCAGTGGCAATGGCAAAAAGGAGTATCAAGCTCAACCATCCTCCTGATGCCAGTGCATATGGGATTGATAATATCCCAACTCCGGGAAATAGTAAAAAAAACTAAAAGAAAGTTAGGGAGAGGTAAATTACTTGATTTAAATCTTATTGTTGCGTTCATGGCACTAACAAGAAAGTTTATCCCTCACTTTAATGGAAAATACTTGTTCTTTAAGCAAAAGTCAAAGAACTTTGCTACTTTTCGAGAAGCATGAAACATAGGTTTTTAATGTATTTATCCCTGAGATTGAAACAAGTCTTTCTTTCCCATGCTTTTTTCTGACAACTTGGAAACAAGAATTTCATCAAAAGTTTATGTAGACAATGCTATTATAACAAGATTTCCAACCCCAAAAAGGGAAACAACAATAGACAGAGAAAGTTTGAGAAATTGCTGAAGAATGTAATACCTGATAAAGCATTGAGTCCATTGAAACAAGTCTTGAAAAAAGAGGTGTGGCCGCCATCGAAATTTATTATTACATCATCAAGATGATTTCCATGTGCCTCTAAATCCTGTGATTTGCTTTGGTTCTGGTCAAGAATCAAAGGCACGTTAAGATCAGGTGATCCACCATTTTGATGCTTAGTCCTCATTAATTTTGCTGATCAGGAAAAGATAAAATGAAAATCAATTTTCCAAAGTTCCAACACTGCCGAAGAACAAAGGGCTCTTCTTTTTTTTTTTGGGTGGTTTCTTCTACTTGCATGGCAACAGCTTTAATGGCGAGCGCAATTTATAATACCTATAAACTACCTCCAACCACTGTGGTCGCGACCCATTTTACCGTCGGATATAGACGCGCTTTTATTTGCCACGTTTTCCGCCATAGCTTTTCTTTTTTGGAATTATATCAATTAATTTTCATTATTAATTATTAATTATTATTTTTTTAATTAAATTTTAATAAAGTCTGAGTAGTTCAAATAACATGTTTAAATTTAATTTAATTTAATTTAATTTTAAAGATTAATAATTGAAATAAAAATTATTTAAATATGAATATTCAAATTCAAAATAATTCGAATTAGAATCGACTTAATCTAAACCCAAATCAAGTTTAACTAGTTGATATGCTTAGTTAACATCTATCGAATAATTTTAATCAAATTAAAATATTTTTTTGCCAATTAATTTCGTTAATTTCCTCATATTGAAGGTTAAAATTAATTTCCCTTTTCTAATATCCTATAATTACATGTATTAATTGTTTTTTTTATTTCTTTTTTTTTAACATTTTGATACTATATAATAAAAACTACAAAGCTGATATTATAAAGTTTTCATATATAATATTTAAAAAAAAAAAAGAAAAACTCAAGTGATTAAAACTAAATTTATTTTTCCAAAAAATTTCTCTTTGTAAATTAAATAAGGACTTTTTATTTAAGATTAAATTCAGTTTATAACTATGTTTATTTGAACTGAATTTTAGACATTTTTTTTTTCCTTTTGTTTTGTTTTTCCGTTCTTGAATGGTTATTTCCTTGCTTCTTGCTGGCAGATGTTGGAATTTTATAGCCATTAATGAGTCTTCGTGAATTTAAGGAAAACGAGTGTGTCGGTCAAAAGCATATTGGAGTTTGGGTTAACAACCCCACGCTGCCATCTTTATCAAATCATTGCTCCTCTTTTTTTTCTTCTCTCTTCTGTCTTTCTATGCATGATTAGGGAAAAAAAACTTGAAAATAAAATAAAAATTTTAATTAATTAATTTATATATTTATTTTTAAAATATAATATTTAATAAATTTAAAGTTTGAATTATATTGATAATTTGACTCGATTTCTATCCTAATTTTAAACTTTTTTTGTATATATATTATATATATAAAAGAAAACTCCAAAAATACACAACGATTTTTACAAAAATAAGGTTATCCACAAACCATGATCATTAGTCGTTGTATGCTTTAAAAATAATAATTATCAATTTTTAATACTAATTTATCCCTTTAATTTTTTCAATATTTAATAATTTTAATTTTTTAATTTTTTTATTTTATATTTACGTGGTTAGTAGTAAGAAAAATTCTTGTTGGCGGGTGAAAAGTACATATTATGTCGCAATTAAATCACGTTTAATCAAACAAAGACAAGACAAAACACACGCACTCACTGCCGTGACCGACGTTATTTTAACATGTTTTGCATGATTTTTTGAAATGACGAAGAAAACTCCGTTTACGATTCTAGGAATTGACGTCCATGGATTCAAAGTCGGAGGCGGAAAAAACAAAAAAAAAGAAAAGAAAAGAATTGATGATCGACCTCTTTTTCAAGGATTAGTAATTGACTTAAAGACAGAAAAATTACACGCTGATCATTCGTTATAAAAATAACAATGTTGAAAAGCTTGAATCAAATTGATCGTTTTTCCTTCTTCTTCCCCCTTACAGAAGGTGAGAGGTTGGAAGTTAGGAGAAGTCCTGGAGCCGCTGGATACTCCGAGCACTACAATAGCGGATAATAGAATGAGCACGGTCCTGCGACAAATGCTTCAATCGATATAAGAAAGACTAAAATCAAGTTAGATCATTAAAAAACAATTCTATTATTTTTTTATTAAAATTATTTTAAAAATAATGAGATTTAAATTTTTAATATTTTTAATTAAAAATTAAAAATTATATTATTAAAATAAATACATATTTTTATTTAATTAATTAATATATTTAATATTTAATTTATTTTTATTTAAAAATATGTTGAATCATAGAAATATCTTCGATCTTGTGGTCCATAGCAATTACATATGACCAATCAAGACGACTTTTAAATGTACGACATACGTAGGTAGACTGCCGACACCATAGCAGCTGGAACACTACCTGTAATTGTAGGCAAAAGTGACGAGGACCACAAAGAATTAAAATCCTTAGTCGATTTCCCTCTACAGCACATCATTTTCAGTAACCTTTGAAATATTAAATATAATTACATAATATAATTAAAATATAATATAAATATATAATATTAATTAATAATATATTAAAATTAATATAAGTATAAAATATTTTAAATATAATTAAAATGTAATAAAATATAAATATAATATAATTATCTAAAGTGTCAAATCTAATTTTTAGTTATGCACATGCTTCCTGTCTCGGCGTTTTAATAAGATCATTCATAAAACATGTTTTTATGTCAATTGCAAAAAAAGACAATTATTCATAAAAAATTTTCATCCATGAGAAAGTCATTGCCATCAAATATTGAAAACTCTAACAATATTATATATATAGGTTACTATCATCAACCAAAGGGGCTCAATTTACAGCGTAGCAATACATATCAAAATGTTCATAGTTCATACATAATATATATATAGGTTACTATTAAAACAAAATGATTGGAGAAAGGAAACAAACTTGAATCGGATGAATCTATACATGAATCAAGCGGCTTTCTCGCACACCACAAAACTGCCAGGATTGATGGTAATGCTCTTAGTGCAGTTATCAGTTTTATAAATTCCAACAAGTCGATCAGCCAACTCAAACATGTTATTCCTCAGGCTGCATTTGCCACAAGATACAAAATAAATTGAGTACGGGCAAAATTCCACGGGCAGAGCCACTGCCCTAAATTTTTAAAAGTTTTTGCCTAGATCTAAGTCAGACTAGATTCTGAGTTAAATTAAAAATTCATTTGATTATTTATTATATTATTAAAATATTATATTATTTTTTATTATTAAATGTAAATAAAAATATTATTTTTATTATTAAATAGTGATTTGGTCAAGCTGGTCCAACTTCAAAAAACTTTATCCAAAGTCCAATATGTACAAGCTATGCCTAAAAAATTGAATGAATAACTTAACTCTTAAATAAGTTTAAGAATAAAAATAAGTTGCATGTATTCAAATTCGAACTTAAATTTACTAGACGCCAACTCTTCAAGAGTGAACATATGAACTAGTGTTTTGATGTAAAATTGATTTATTGTTTAATAGCAGAAGAACTATTAGGGGGGAAAAAGTTACCTTATGATTACAAACTGTGCATCCTTTGTCCGATCCTTGACGTAATGTCCAACAATGGAAACATTCTTGAAGTCTGGATAGTACCATAAAAAATACTTAAAAATGAACCTCAGAAAAGAAAAAGGAAAGAAGTTTATATCTGTCAAAAAAATACGTACCTAGAGCTGCATCGATTTCATCCATTACATAAAGTGGGGTAGGCTTGTAATGATGAAGAGCAAAAACGAGAGCTAAGGAGCTGAGAGTCTGGAAGCAGTTATAAGAGAAATGTAAGGAAAAAATATATATATTTAGAGAGGAATGGGGGTAAAAATGATGCATTGGTATGCATGCATGTTAAAGCATTCATAAATTGGCAGTCAACATGCAGATGCAGATACTACCTTTTCACCACCCGATAAGTTTGCAATATTCTTCCAGCTTTTCTTTGGGGGTCTAACACTGAAAACAACACCTTCAGAGAATGGATCCAAAGAGTCCACCAGTTCAAGTTCTGCGTCTCCTCCAAGCGTGATCATCTGTAAATCTCAGTAAGTACGAAGCAGATAAAAGAAAAAAAAAAAGAGGAAAGTAAATGGCTATGTTACTTCAGGTGCGAGCATGGGATGCAAGAATGTGTCTAGCACAAGTATGTTATTTTTTTCCTAAGTTTTCCTTTTATATAGGGGATCTTTGAAAGGTCATATCCTCAATTGCATATCCAAGAATATATAAAACACGAGTGTCAAACATGAATACTTTAAGAAAAAATAAAGTTAGAACAACAGAGGGGAAGGGAATGGAAGTAATCTGTCACCAGCAAAATAAAGAACAGGGGAAAATTATAGACAACCCGAGTACTTGAAACTTAATGAAGTTACTTCCAAGCCCAAAAGAGAAAACCCAAAACAAAAATGCAATCTAAGTTGGAAAACCACCATTTAAAGGCAAGTGGACAACCATAAACCAAGAAAGGATATCTTGCTTTTGGCTTCTCACTTAGCCCAAATCAGAGCAACCCCCAACTCGGCTACCCCAGCAGTTCAATACATGGTGTCAAGCAAACCTGATACATTTCCTTTAACTTCAAAGATATTGCATTGAATCCTGCCATGAACTCATCCAACCTAAAAATCATAATTATAACAGATTCAGTTGACAGATTTGATAACTTATGTTGAAAGAATAACTTTGAATTCATAAGAGGGCAAAAATAACATGAGAGAATATCCGTGCCTTTTCTTTCTCCACTCGTCATACTGCTTCTTTATATCATCTCGCTGTTGGGTAACTGTGTTAAGATCCTCAACTCGCTGATTATACAGTGATACTTTTCTTCGATATCTATAACGTCAAGTACTTTAGTGAACGTTCATAGAGGAAAATAGATCAAACTTTGGAACATTTAAAATTCATACTCTGAGATTGAATCAAGGTTGGGACTCATTTCTTTCAGCTGTGTCTCCAGTAAATTCACCATTTCAAGGGCCCTTTTCAGGTCACAGGCCTCAGTTAGAGTCACATCAGCCAAGTTTGCTTGAAGCTTTTCAGGGTCTAATAGATCTTTCTGTATCCTGCAACCAACAAGATAAAATATTTGTTTACAACCTAAAGTAACCACTTTTAAAAACCATTAAAACACGTACTGTTCCATATGCTTTTGTAGGCCGATTTCCAAGTCATCGAGCTTTTTCTTGTAACCCTTCCCCTTCATTTCTAACTCCTTGTACATCTTTTTCATGTCTTGGAATTTGAACTCAGCATCCACCTGTGATTTACAAATTGATATAATTAAACCAACAAGCATAAGCCTAACCAAGAAAAAAGAAGCATTAAATTGCATTAGTACCTCTGATGCACGTAAGTGATCAACATTTTTTTTCACACTTTCATACTCCAATTTTGATTTGCCCAGCACCTCTCCATGTTCATCAATTAACTATTAAAAGGAGAAACAAGTCACGCATTTGTGCAAGGTCACTGAGTTTTCATCTTTACCGTAAAGTATGGGAGAAGGTAGAGGAAGAAACTTAAAAACCTTCTGCATCTTCTTATAATTCTCTTGAACTGCAAAGGCCTTCTGCTCTATCTCTTTAAACATGCCATGCAGCTTTTCCTTCCCATCAATGATTCGTTCTTTCTCCTTCTTTGACTCCTCAATCCCCTTGGTTAATTTCTTCACCATTTTCTCACCTGTCTCTATTTGAACCTTGCGACGGTTGATCTCCGTGCTATTCTTGTCAATATCCTAACAAAGTTAGCAGCATGAATTACTAATTTATAATGAATACCAAAATAGGAATTTGTAAATTCTGTGTCATGCAGAACTTACAGACTGAATCTTTTCAACCTTGGACTTCTGTGTTTTCAACCTTTCACCACCGGCATTTTCTATTTTATTCTGCAGATCTAAACCCTAAAAAATAGAGCAAAAGGTTAAGCAAATAATGTGGCATCAATCGATAGAGCACTTTTCATATAGAGAATGACATTGTGGGAAGATGATAGATTAAAACAAAAACCAAAACAAGGGATATAAGAGGTTGTGAGTTTGAACATGGCATCCAAATTGACCCCAAAGGTTTCTAATTTCAAAGAAAAAAGCCAACATTCACCCACCTTTTCTTTCAGCTGTTTAGACCCTTGGATGAGTCTATCAATCTCTTTTTCTTCTGCAAAAATTATCTTCTTAAGCTCCTCCAGCCTATCAATTTCATCCTGCTTTGGCCGTGATGCAGCCTCCAGGGAATCAAGTTGCTTTTCAAGATATTCATATTCCGAATTCAAACTGTCAACCTGTTTTTGAAGGTGAGGAAATATTGCATGAAACTCTCATTAACGAATGATAAGCTTTGAAAATTGATTGCTAGGAATACCTCTTTTAGGCTTTTAGCTATCTCCATCTCCAACTCTGCAACTACCTTTTCTGAGGCCTGGTAGCGCCTTACTGCATCAGCAATTTTTTGCCTGATGTTATTTAGTGAATCGACCATAGTAGCTAGCTCCTTCTCAGCAATAATAACAGCTTCCCTAGACACACTGGTCGCTCGAATAGATGTCCCCATCTTGCCACCACGTGGCTTGCTTCCTCCACCGCTCATGGTACCAGATTTTTCGAAAAGAGCACCATCCAGTGTTACCACACGGCGGAATTCTTTGTTTCCACCATATGCTATACGTGTTGCCTGAAATGAAGAGAGAATGCTTCAGTTCCTACTCATGTAGAAATGAAATGACTGAAATATTATGTCAAGTTTCTTTATATAACGACCACATTGAAAGGATTGCACACTTATTCCCTATGTCTCTCTAAATTCTGAAATTACTTGCAGATTCTCGAATAGTAACATGTAATACATGAAATAAATTATACATCAATCCGCTTAATTATGGTGAAATGGGCATCTACCTGATCAAGATCCTTTGCTACAATTGTGTTTCCAAGGGCAGCATAGAAAGCAAGTTTCATTCTTTCATCCTTAACTTTAATCAAGTCATAGAGACGTGGGACTCCCTCAGGGGTTCTTACATTCTCCTTTGACTTCTCTAAAAGGTCAGCCTGTTTCTCCTACATGAGTCAAGGAAAATGAAAGCCATGATCAAATAAATAGCCAATAACCAAAACATGACAATTCTTATATAACACCAAGGGGACCACATTATGGCACAGCTTTTAACCGCCATATAATATATGGCAACTGCACAGTTTTTACCACCATATAATAATGAAATATTATAACTTTTTATGGCACGAAGTAAATTTCCATCCAATGCAGCTCTTGCCACATGTAGGTTAAACTTTCCTATTTTCTTACCAAAGCAATTTAAAGTATAATTAGCATGTTCAACTAGCCCGTATAAGCTACAAGTGACAAAATTTTAGCCTTTAGTTAGATTCTAAGATCAGTATCAGCAATCAGCCAGCTCAAAAAGCTCTGTTCGCTCAGGTAAGAACACATTAAGTAAATTTTCTCAGAGCACAAGGTTTACATGACTTTCAATGATGTACAATTCATACCAGAATCATGAATGTTGCAACACCAAGTTGCTCCCTACGGAGTAGTTCAACACAAGCTTGTGCTGCAGCGGTTGTTTCAACCACGATAAAATCAAGTCCAGGACATGCAGTTGAGATAGCAACATCATATTTTGCTGCAGGGTGACAAAGTAAAGACCAACGAATAACTTCATTGTAAATATCATAAGATAATATAACATAAAAAATGATAGGGAAGTTAAAAGACAGCAGTTATTAACAAGTAAAGCCATTAGGAGTTCCAGCAGACAGCAGTTATTACTCCCTGAATCTTGAAACTATGGCAAGAGCTAAGAGAAGATAGTTTGACAAGAATTGACAAACTCACCATCAATAGCACCCAAATCACCCATTCTGCCATATATTCCCTCAATTTGCTTGGATTCCTTAGCCTGCAAAATTGCCTTTAAAACTGATCCCTGGCTTTTCTCAGAATCAAGCACTGACTTTAATTCTGCAAACTTCTCTCTTGCAGCTTGTTCAAGAGGAATCAATGCTACTTGTTCCTTGATGCATTCCTGCAATATATAGGTTCTTCTTAACATATTCCATGATGGAAAAAGAATTTGGAAAATAAAGGTAGCTTAATCAAGAAGCCCAAAGGTCAAACAGTTATCATGGAAACATTAACCTGTTCCAATTTGCGTGTTTCCAATGCTTCAGATTTGTTCTTTTCCAGATCAATTCGCTTTTCTTCAATGGCTGCAGTTATAGCTTCAGTTTTTGCCAATATGTTGTCCATCTCCTTGCGAGCATCCTTAAAAGCTGAATGAGCAGCTTCATGCTGAAAGAGTCAACACTCAAATTAAGCCACATTTTGTGTCTTCCTCAAAGAAAGATTCTGAACTGAACTCCCCAAGAACAAGAATGAAGAAACAAATGAAAAATTAATGTGCTGAGAGCTGTTTAATAGCAAGTACACAATTTCATTGCTAGCCCTTTCATGAACAAACAAGGTGTCTCAAATTATCCTTCATGGTTGACGTCTGCATCTTTGCAACATATTAAATCAGACTGCAGTCTTTAGCAGTTCTGGGATAGTATTCAAAGAAAATTTTAAGCAAAAAAATGTTATGATTGTTGCTTATAAATCTTCATTTTACTTCTCCTGGTAATGAATACAATTCACTCTTAGCATAATAGCATTATGAACAATAAAAGGATAAGTAAGCGAACTAAGTCAACCTAACTTGCTGCACCGGGTTTCAAGTGGTGCATGCTTTAGCACACCAATAAAACCTTCCATAAATAGCTGCTTAATGATGGGAGCTCATTAAGACTCACTTTTATAGAGGAAAACAGTTTCATGATGTAAAAGAAGCGTGATAAATTTGACTTCAGTTCCAGCCTAACTGGTCGAAAAAAAGAAAAAGAATTGAGGGAAGAAAGATAAGCTAGAATCTTTCACAAGTTCACCAAGCTAATTAGCAAGTGAACGGCAATATATAGCCTCACCTTTTGAGTTAGAAGGTTACTTTCAGTGTGAGCAACTTCAAGTTTTCCCTTATGCACAATCAACTCTTTTTCCCAAGGTTCTAATTCAGCACGAACCTTCGAAAGCTCAGAGCGATATTTTTCAGTTTCAACTGCTCATCAAGCAATCAAAAATAACAGTTAATCGGATTGCAAAAGACTATGAATGCAAAAGAACACAACTAAAACGTGATTTCTAATTAAATAAGATTACTTCATTCGTAAGAAGGCAAGGAATGTATACAGCCAAATAAAAATTCTGAATAGTGATTCCAAAGTGATCATATCACCTTTAGAATTCTCTTTCATTTCTTCTAGGACTTTCTCCTCATCCAGCAAAAGCTTCTGAAGCCTTGGAATGTTCTCCTCAAGTTTTGGGATAAGATTTGTTGAGTTCTCACACTCCTTTGTCAATTCCTCAATTTTTAACGAATCCTGGAATGTGAGAAAAAGTGAGATGTACACATGAAGCGATGAACTTAATTTAAGTAAAACAGATCTTTCAAATACCTTTTCAAGTTTATCCTCAAGTTTCTTGAGCTTCTGTTTCATGTGCTTCAAATCTTCCCTGTATTTAACATCCTGCCTTTCAAACTCCTTGAATTCTTCCTTACAGGTTCTCAAATCATTATCAAGCTCCTAATTGTTTACAGTAAAAATTATTCAGCTCATCATTTCAATAAGCCAATTAAGAATTACGAAGCCTAACATAGTCATCACATAGATTGCGTAACCCCTTTGTACTCAAAAACACTATCTAATATGAAAGAATATAGTACTCATCAAGTTAAAATATTTCCATAAGCATACTTTTGTGAAGCATACACCAATGAAATGCGAACCTCTTTTCTTGTCAGATGAGTGTTGTGCACAGACTCAAGTTCCTTCAACCTCTTACAGCTTTCCCGAATCTCTTCCCTGAAATAGGATCACTAAAATCTTAATTATGTATTTAAATATAGGCATGAGAACTAAATGCATATCTTAACCAGAACAACCTTTTATTCTTCAAATTTTCTTCTAAGTTGGATACATTTTCTTGTAGTTCAGCCATTTTCAAATTGGTATCTTCATAAGCCAGTATTGCAGCTTTCTCTTGCCATTTCAAGTGAGAAAGCTCTTTCAACATGTATGCTTCTGCCTCATTCTTAACATCCTAATGAACAGAAAATATAACAAATTAACTACGCGTATTAGAGATGACATCAATTTAAAAAAGGGGGGAAATAGCGTCATTAACAAACCTCCAAGCTATCTCTTTCTTTCTCTGCTAATTTAACCATTTGCACGACACCTGATCGTTTTTCATTGAGAGTTTCTAACCTAGCAGCACAAAAGAAAACAACATCAAATGGTTTTAGACACATGCAATTCTAGAAGACATTAGACTGCTAATAGCTCATTCATTATCGTGGACTATCTTGACTCTTGATAACTATCAACTATAAGATGACCAAACAACAGGCTAGAAGGTCTTAAATACTAGCGTAAAAAAACATCAGACACATTATGCAAATAATGATTTCTGCATGCATACAGTTTCCAAGTTCAAGTGGAAGCGGATGGAGGAGACAGTAACAAGATAAATCTTGACTAATGTGTGCAGGAAAATACTCACTCCTTTGATGATTCATCAATCTTTTCAACATATTTGTTAGTTCCTATTATGTCCTCAAGATATTCGAGGAAACCTTCATCATGAGGACCTTGTGCTTTTGGCTTCATCAGCGAAATTTGCTCAACCTCACCCTGATAATAACCAGTAAAGCATGAACACAAGTAGAAAACGAACTTCAAATTTCTAAACACAAGCACCTTGCAACTATATTGAACCTGAAGAATAAGAAATCGATTGTTGTCAAGATCAACTCCTTTCCCTTTCAGTTTCTTTGTAACCTCAGTAAAGTTACTAGCACGGTTATTGATGTAATATTTGGAGGAGTTATCCCGAAATGCAACCCGGGAAATAACAAAATCACTTCCTGGAACAGCTTCATATGTCCCATTGTCCTGCAGTCAGAAGAGAGTTAGTTCAAAAGTATCACCACCTCAAAAATTTTTTAAGCTCTATGTTATTGGGACATAAAACAGTGAAATTCAATGAGTTAAAACAGTGAAATAATATGCAGCATTTAGCATCTCAAAACCTCTGTCTATACCTGTTCAGTCACTAAGTTTTTTAACCTAAGCCCAAAATCAAGAAAAAAACAAGATGCAAAACACTAACCAGATCAATAATCTCCTGAAAATGAACAGAAACACCAGCACTGTCAAGATTCTGATGATTAGTTGAATTGTGAATAAGCTCTGAAACTTTATTGAGCCGCATCTGTACAGTTAGATCAGCAAAATCAACGACGAAGGGATGTAGAAAAAAGGGAAACCATCAAAAAGTATTGCCTCGTATATTATTAGAAGTACCATTGTAGCTAAATGGGACCAAAAAAGAAGATGAATACCCAAATGATAGAATAGTAGTGATAAAAGTTACCTGCTTTGCTCTCTTCCCAAATACAAAAAGCATGGCATCTATCACATTGCTCTTACCACTTCCATTCGGTCCAACAACCGCAGAAAAACTCTATATTTCATCAAAAAATAAGGAAAAAAAATTATTTAAACTTTGTCAGTGAAAGAGATTTTAATTTCCTAAACATGAAAAGGAAAATTTGAGGAAAACTTATTATTTTTTTCTTACTCATTAGCCGCACTCAAAGAAATTGAGACCTGAATTTGAGTTAAATATTTGAACTTATCATATCGATTGGCAACTTCCCATACTATTTTCCATCGCTTTCTCGGCAACCAAAAGAAGGTACCACAATAATAGCAGAAAAATAAATTATCTCAAGTTCAAGTCGTGCAATTACCGTGTCAATGGGATTTTCTTTCTCGTTTTCCATTATTTTCTCGGCAACCAAGCAGAATTTAGACTACTAACAAAAAATGGAAAGCTATATTTTCCGCAGTTAATTATAAATAATTAAAAAAATGCTAAATTCTTAAAATTATCATATCAATCTGCAATTTTCCTTCTTGATTTCAGGTACTTTCTCAGTAACGAAAGAGAAACAATTAGATAAAATAAATGGCAAAAAACTAATTCACGTCAAAATCGTGCAATCTTCAACTTCTTTTTCTCAAAACCAAAACGAAATTATGAACTAGTAACAAAAATAAAAGCTAAGTCATGTTGAACCCGTGGAATTATCATATAAGTTTGCAATTTCCCTTCTCTATTGCCAACACTTACCCAGAAACCAAACAAAAGCTATCAAATTTAAATGATAAAAAAAATAAAATAAAATAAAATAAAGAAAAACTCTAACCTTGTGAAAAGGACCGACACGTTGTTCACCGGCGTAAGACTTGAAGTTCCTCATCACCATCTCATTAATGACTAACCTCGGACCTCGAGATCCCCCGCAGGCCTGCTCCGGCTCGCGAGTCGCGAACTCATCCGACGATTCCATCCCCATACAGAAACGAACGGCTGCTGAGTCAACTCGCTGCACTTGAATCGGTTTGAAACTTAGAGAGAGAATTTGGGGAAACAAATAAAAGGCAGGAAAAAGAAAACAAAAAAAAATTAAAAATCCTTTTGCGAAATTTCAAAAGCAATGTTTTGGCGGGAATTTGAAATAGAAAATCAGATGTGGGCCTTAATTTGGGCCATTAATGGGTTTAAATTGGAAATCACATAAATTGCAAATAAAGCCCATTTTTCTTTTTTTTTAAATTTTTCGTAATTAAATTGAAAGAAAAATTCGAAATTCGAACCTGCTAATTATTTATCAAACTTTAATCTTAGGTCTCAAAAGTAAAATCTGTAGATATTTAAATGTTATATTATCTCATATTTTAATATTATATTACTCGATTTCCAATCACGAGAAAAAATTATTGACAAAAAAGGGCATGAAATATTGTAATTTCACATTTGTGGGTCAAATGTGTTTGGTAAACTTGAATACTAATGCAAATTTCTAATCGATGTTCTAACAACAGGAAGTAACACTCACCCTCACTAGTGAATTGCTATTATTTTGAGCCAAATTGAGAAGAAAAGAAGTTATTTTACCCTAAGATAAGGGCTAGAGGGAGGGTTCCTCTCTCAAAAAAAAAAAAACTCTTACTTAAAAGATAGTACTTTAAAGATTTTTTAATATTTTTACTTTTTATAGAAGGTAAAATAATATTCAATGCATTAAGTAAGAAAAAAATAAAAAGTAAAATAAAGATTTAAGTAGATATACTTATGGGTTGGGCTGCAGCCCAAATAAAAGGTTAAAATTCAAACTCGAGTACAAATTTGGGTAAACCTTATTCGGCTATCTGAATTTATTGTTTAAATATATTAAATTATTAAAAATTATTTTTATATTAATATTTAAATATTTTTATAATTGAATTTTAAAAAAATTATTTTATTCTATAAACAGTAATCCATGTCGGACTAATCCAAAACACAAAATATCATACTCAAGTTCAGACTAATAAAACAAACAGCTTATCCCACATTTCGAGTTAAGTAATTAAATAAGGCAAATTTGTAACTTGAATGAAGGATACTCCAATCCTTCCTACCGGCCATAAGCAACAACAAAGAAGACATGAAACAAGAGTCCAATAAAAAGGGTAATAATGTGGAAGAAACTGCCTTATTAGGCGTCCAAAATCAAACAAAAAAGCTTCATGATTTTTTCTTTAACTTTCCATTGACAAATGGGTAGTAACTCATGTTTTGTGCTCCCACTGCCCTGCCCCCAACCCATGAATTTCTGCATGCCTACTCCTAGCTTGGACTTTATTTTTATTGCTTTGATTATCACTACTATGTATATTGTTTTCCCCTAAGCTAAATAAAATAAAGTTTGAGGAAGAAGAAAACGAAAGTTTAGGTATGTGTGTGTGTATATATATATATATATACACACAATAAGTGTATCTCTTTTCTTCTATAATTTACGATTCTAATGTAAAGATCAGATAATTTATCCGATATGATTATATTTAAAATTTTTTAAAATTTTTTCGTGCATAATTTGATATTCATATCTAAAAATGTATCAAACATGATTATCAATTTCAAAAAAGAAATTAAAGAGTTGAAGGAATATAGTCTATAATACTTATGATTTTATTTCTGTTTGTTTTTTGAATTTTATTGTAACATTTTCCTCATTTTTTTGTGGGTTGATTGTAAAATTGGGTATTCACTGTTATTATTTTGCATGAAATATATATATATATATATATATATATATATGCATATATTGTATATTTAGAGTGAACTACTGCTAGCTTGTAGGGTTCTCACTATTTTCTAGTTTTCTGATGAATTTTTGATTGCTAGGTGAAAAAAAAATAGGTATTGAAAGTGAAACCCAAAATGAAAATAAAAAAGTTTGCTGATATGAATCTCTGGATGTTCTATAATTCTTGACAATAATGTTTGTTTCTTTGTTTGTTTACTGAGAAAATTAGGATTTGAAACAGGTTTGGGAAGAATGAGTGAAAACCTTGTGCAGCTAGTGACATCTTCTTCAAGTCCAGCCTTTTTAGGATCAAGGGATGGACCAGGTATCGGAGAGCCATATGGTGGCTTTGAAGGCTCGTCAATATCGTCGACATCCGAGCAACCTAACAGGCTGTCATGGTTCCAGGCCAGTAATGGGTGGAGCAACGATGAATTTGAGTTCTTTGATGAAGAAGAAGAATTTGGTGAGAAAACCGAATGCCGCATTTGCCATGATTTGGATTTCATTACTAAGTTGGAAGCTCCTTGTGCTTGCAAGGGAACTATCAAGGTAAATTTTATACATACGTGGCCGTCAAACTTGAAAGCTTAATTAATAAATTTATACAATTATCTTGAAAGATGACATTTAATAATTTTAAAATTCGGACATTGAATCTTAATATATGCGATCTTTAAAAGTACACCATTAAGATTATCTAAATAAAAAATTAGTCTAAATAAAACTTGAAGAAATCTCTAATTGAAACCTAAAGTTTAATTCAGTTAGTTCATTTAACTAATTAGTATTCAACGGATCTAGAATTAGAATTCCAATATCTACAAATATTTTTCCTAAATTACGGCCTCTTTTGTACTAAAAAAAATCCCAACCTGTATTACCCAACTCCAAATTAATTACAAAAATGTTTTTCCAAGTTTCCATACCAATGTCACGGTGATTTTTGTTCAGGTTACAGTTCTGATCACACTCAAACATGCTTTATCTTTTTTTTTTTTTTTCTTTCTTTTCCTTCCCCAGTTTGCTCATAGAAAATGCATCCAGATATGGTGCAATGAGAAAGGGAACATAGTTTGTGAAATATGCCATCAGGTACTTTTGTAAAACTCCCCATTCACTTCCACTTTATTTGTTTCATGAAAACAATGTTTTATGTTGCTCCGACATTTTATTTTTTTTAAAGTACTCGTGTTGACAAATTTTTTAATAGGGATATAAATGTGATACTTCAAATATGTGAAAAAAACTTAAAAGTTTGAATATATCCACATCTGAGATTCACACCCAAATTTGAGTAACATAACGATATTTACTGATATATGTAGATATAATGAGCTAATGTATAATTCTTATTTTGAGCAGAGGTATGAACCTGGTTACACAGTTCCTCTCATCATAACCGAACCACTCATTTCTGGTAATACCCAAGCTATCTTAAGGCAAGTTTAAATCAAATTCTAATATTGCTTAGGCTCTTCAATTTTCTTGAAATACCCTTGTTTGATATCCATTTCAGACATATTTTCAGATATAAATATAAGTATCTAACTTTTTAGATACATGAAAAATTTTAAATATTTGAACATACCTATATAAAATACTTACACTTAAATCAGAATAGCATAGAGTTCTACCGTAATTTTTTTTCATTTAACAAAGTAGATTCCATACTTTCTTTTAACACCAAATTTCCTTTTACAGTGAGGGCTTGACCATTCCTGGTATTCCAAGACAACTTCAATCAACCGAGCTTCCTTCAGAGGAGGTAGATCGTCGTTTGGAGGCTGAATTTGATGCATGCAACAATGAAACTCGCGAAAATGAAAATGAAGCAGCGACATGGCGAAAAGCAATATTAATTGTAAGGCTTTCTATGATCTTTTATTCAACTTACAACACAAATATCAGAACTAAAATTCTCACAACTTCTGCTAATAGTACCAGTTATCAATGTTATAGAAAATTCTTATATATAACTGCAAAAAGAATGAGTAAAATAAAAAAGAAATTGACCCTTGAGTTTAACTCAGCTGATTTATGTAGTTGTTATTTAATCGATGATATCCAGTAAATCTAAAGTTCAAATCTCATTATCTATAACTCATTTTCCTACTCTGAGATTGCACCTCTTTTGTACAATAAATAAATAAAAGAAGTTTATCGTGCTACATTCACCTTCTTAATTACCCTTTACCTCCGAGGCACGATGTAATCTTGATCTGTTCATGGATTTTGGATATGTCGAAAGTGTTTTTGATTAACCCAGTCCAATTGGTTGAAACAATAATCGGAAGTTTCATTGTTTGGACTTTCAATCCGATTTTTTGAACATTTCTTCTACAAGCAAATGTTTGCTAGCTTCAAGCAAATAGATATTTTAGTATATCCAAAAATCTATCCATTGTTTATGTAGGATATCATATGCTATATACCTTAAATTCGTAGCAATGGACATGATCAAGTACATTAAACACTACTCTTTTTAGCATACCCAAATCAACATTTACATTTTTTTTTTAAAATTTTTACTTCCCGGCCTGCAGTTGTTAACAATTCTTCTGCTCTTAAAGCATGCCACAAGCTTCAGTGACCTGCCTTGCGAGGGTGACGAGTCTTCGAGCTCATTCTACGTAAGATATGATTCGAAATTTGCCGTTTTGAAAATACAGAATTCTAGAGGTTTTTTCAATGTTTATTGATCTAAATTGTATCCCAAAACTATACTAACTTAGCTACAAATTTTGAGGGGCTCAAACAGCTTATATTGGGAGTGCTGGTTCCTTGTTATATCACATCATTTGCTGTCAAATACTGGAACAACCGCCAGAAGCAGATCCATGTTGGTTCACCTTTTCATGATTAGCAATAAAATCCATTACATTTTCAATGAAACAGATTTATTTAATGATGTTTTTTTGTCTGCTGAACAATCTTTGTGAAATTAGGGAACTGGTGAGCTATCTATGGAAGATATCTCAACCGTGATAAACTCAAGGGAAAATCCCAGGAATGTTTCATCAGCTTGATTTAGAATCCACATCTCAAAATATGTCTTAACAGATTTACATTATAAGCTGCTGGATTCGGCAGTTAGACAAGCTGGTCTGTGATCTTAATGTTTCCTGCTATGGTAATTTTAGTTCTTATCTTTGCTTTCGTTGACTTTGAAAAAACGTTGTATCTTTGCTCCAATTGATATATATAAATAAATACAGAGTTTTTCATTTTCTTTTAAATTGTTGTTGGGTGCTTTAAGTTAATGTTACTTGAATTTAGATAAGTGCATAGATATATGTACGGTAATGATATATTTAATTTTTTAAAATAATTTTCATATTTTTTAATTCTCATACTCATTCAAATATACATAAAATATATACTTTAAATATAAATACTAAAAATAAATGAGAATTATGATAATATAGTATTGAGAAGTTAAAGGGGTCTCTTTTTCTTCTTTGTACTACTAGTACCTGTTCTTGACTTGTAGAGATATGCCATCTGTGTTACTCTATTTTACTTAGATATAAATGTTGAATATGAACATATTTTTGTATAATTATATTTAATTTTTTTAAATATTTTTATATATTTAAATGGTCATATTTTTATATCACATCCATATATATGTTAAATATAAATATTAAAAAAATAAAAAGTTATATAAAGAGAGAGAGAGAGACTTGAAGTACCTTAACGAATAGATTAAAGAATAGCTTTGATTCCTGTCCCTCGTTGGGAACTCGCCAACTCGTTTGACGAGTTTCCATCATATTTGCTTCTCGTTATCTTAGATGACGAGTTTTCAATACAAAATTACAAACAAGTACTTTTCCGGAATTAAATTGAAAACAGCACATTAACGAGAATAAAAAAAAATTATCAATAATGATATAAAAAAGCCCAAAGAATAAGTGATTTGATGAATTAATTGTAGTTTTCTTTTAAGAAGCACAGTCCAAAAATGAATGAGAAGATTGAATTTTAGACCGAGAATTAAAAGGCTTCGGTTTGTTTCTCACTCTCTAATCACAGCATCTCTTACATTTGAAAAAATTTAAATCTCGTAATTTATATATTTATATTATATTTATTATAATTATATTTAAAATATTATATATTTATATATTTATATATAAAAATAATTTAAATAATATTAATTTTGATATATTTATATATTTTTATTATTTTTAAATTATTTTTTATATTATATCATATTTAAAATTAACAAAATTTAAAAAGCCAGAGCTATTATCTTTTATTTACATTTTAGCATATATCTTAGGCCCATGTTGGAAGGAAGAATGTCAAAGAGGAATTTCACGAAGAGATGGATCTTTTTCCATTTGGAAAAGTAATCATCACAATGAAGCTTTTTAGAAAGATATATCAATCATCATGTAACAACTTTATTAAAATCTTTTTTTTTTAAAAAAAGGCTATTCAACATTAAATTTAATCGTTTAAATATAATAAAATATAATAAAATAAATTTAAATACAATTAATATAATATATTTAATATAAATATAATACTTGTATTAAAATTTATATTATATTATTTTTATTTACATGTAAAAATATAAACTATAAAATATATACAAGAATTATCTTATCTAATTCAACAGTTGATTAGACCTGGCTTGTTGACTTTGTAGCAGATGGCCCTTTTGGCCTCTGAATTGCTTCTTTTTCTTTGGGATCTAGATCTCAAATGCTTTAGATCCATGGAATGTGGAAAAAAAATTGAAATCATTGTTTGGGTTATTCTCCATTTTCTTGGCAAATGAAGATAAATCCCTAAGTACAATTGAATGTAAAAAAATTTTGTGATATTAGAATTTTAATTATTTGAATAATACTGTGAAAAAGTATTATAATAAGTCTAAAATGTCCAAATATGTTATTTAAACCCTAAAATTAGGTTTTGAATGACACATACTAAAATGTGAGCTTTTGGACTTGGGTTTTTAAATTGTAGAATTTGATTGAATTTTTTTTTTTTTAATTTAAGATTGAAATTGCAGTGAAAAACAGTTTTTAAACTTTGGGATTATAGGATTTGAGCAGAGAGCAAATGGACAAATTCAATGCTGTTTTACCCAAATTCATAAGTTGAACTTAATTTTTTAGCTTTTTTATGTTGATAATATAAATTTTTTTTATTTATGAAAATAGGTCAATTTCAGATTATTTAATAAAATAAGTCAAAATCGTCATATGATATAGTGATTTCTTAAATAATTTTTTAATTTTCGATTTTCGATCATCGGATTTTATAATTACTTTTACAATTATTGAAAAATCATCATCTCATTTGATAATTTCTTATAATAAGTTGAGAAATCTCCATCTACTTTAACGATTTCTCAATTAAAATTTACAAATTAAAAAATTATCATTTAAAATAATAATTTCTTAATTAATTTAAAAAATTAAAAATAACTTATTTTCATAAATAAAAAATTTTATATTATTAACATAAAAAAAGCCTAATTTCTCAGCTAATTTACCCCCACAGTGCATCCTTGGCGGCCGAAAAGACAAGAAAAATAACTTTGCTCTAAGAGGCAAACATGAAAGGATAGCACCCATGTTCCATTATACAAAAGCCTATGAATAAAGGCAGACAACTCAGAGAACCTTTTGCTTTCCGATCTATCCAAACCTGCAAGCCTTTTTTCATTAATTTTTTTTTTTGTTGATTCTTAATTCAGAGATGTAAAATGACCCACCATGGAAAGCCTGCAAACACCAGTTACTACCCACCATGGTTGGATTCACTCTGTGTCACAGAGTCGAGACTAAAGCTCCTAAACTTATGCCGCATTTGAATACCGACTTTCTGATCGTGATATTTACAGGTTTTTCTTTTTTTACATAGTTTGCCTCAATCCACTGACCATGACTGGTCCTTTTTGTTTATGTTTTGCATCAATAAATGCTGAAACAGAACTAGATTAAGAATATTTGATTGATTTTGTTTCTAACTAAAATTTCAGAAGTAACCCAATCTTCGACTTTACTTCAAATTTAAGAAAAGAAAAGATCTTAAGATTTGCCATTTCGAAAAATGCAGCAGGTTATATATGGTTAAATAACCCCATCTTCATTGATAAATAGAAGCAAATTAAGATTAGCCACTCTTATATTCATGGAGTGACAAACTGGTACAAAATCCAGCACCTCTTCCAAAACAAATACAGCCATAACAACATAAATATTTAAGAAAGTTGATTTCAAGTAGTAGGCAACCATAGGGAATTAAAGGGAAACTTTCAAGTTTTTAGGGGCACTTGGGTCCTCCTTCCTTGGTTTTCCAGTTGTTGTAGCAAGGGCAAACAGCTTTGTTCCCATAGTACCCTGGAGGCACACACAGGCATTTCTTGCAGCATTTGTTGCAGAAGAACAAGCATGGCTTCTTGTATTGGGTCTGTTTGCACCTCCTGTTGCACTCCGGTCCACATTCTGGTCATTTCATTCAACCCAAAAAAATAAAAAAAAAAAAGGCTTTTTAGGTCATTTTGTCAAATTCAAGAAAGGGAAATGTGATATTTAATGTAATAAAGTTGAATAGATGTATTGATGTATTGTTAGTTCCAATGAGATATTTGACCATGTCTTCAAACTGGTTTTTAAGACAAGATTCAGATTGACCAGTCATTGTCAAATTCTTTGAAGGAACAAACAACTACTACTAACAAGCAAAAGAGCTGGAACTTCTTCCCCCCATTTTCAAGCCAATTTCTCCATGTTCAGATCAGATCTTTTAATTATAAGAAAAATTTTGACAGTGAAAATGTTTACTTACGGTAGCTCTTGAGGCTTCCAGGGCCATAACGTTTCTGCAAATAGAAATTAACCAGAGATTAAAAAACTTAGAAGTCTAAAAAAAGACATTTCAAAAAGCTTTAACAAGAGATAAATAATGTAGCATTACCTGATCATAGTGGTGTCCTCCTTGTCCATGTGCTGCCATGACCTACAAATGAAGAGAAACCAAGTAAAAAATGTCAGACAGCTCCTGGAAATTGCTATAAACTGCTGGTTTTTTTGGCTAATTTTAATGCAATTTTGCTTTCAATATTTCAATTTGACGACAAAAAAAGAAAAGCTGCCCACCAGTGTTTGAAGCATGGAGATGGCAAAAAGAGCCAAGAAGAAAACAGCAGCAAGTTTAGCCATTGCCTTTTGCTACAAATCAAACCCCTTCAAAATATTGTTAAAACAATGGGAAAAATAAGAGCAAATGTGAACTTAAGGAGGAAGAGAGGGGTTTGGTTGAAGAAGCTTTGCTTTGGTGCAGGGTATAAATAGAGAAAGTTTTAAATTTTGTAAAGGGGAAATTCACATGTACTTTACTCATTCAGATTAAAGTTATGTTCTTTTCCATGATTTGGGTGCCACCCATCCATGATGGTTAAATTGTATTTATTCTAAACATTATTAATAATTAAAAAGAGTTTATTAAGTACTTTAAAAATATTTGTTAAAGTTAATTAAATTATTAATTATAATAATATTTTGTATTAAATGTAACGGTAAATAATTAAAAGATTTATATTTGAAGTATTGGTAATAAATTTATACATTATTAGTAAAATGAGATTATATCAATTTATTAAAAGTTTTTGTAAATAAACATAAATGATTTTTATTTTAAGAAACTGATATTATCTAGTTTAATGGTAATATTTATATATATTATCAGATAATTTATGTATTTATATTATATTTATCTTATTCTTTTTGTGTTATGATGATATTTAAAGTGTTATGTATTTATATAAATTTTGACTCATTGATAATTCATTTACATCGGTCTTGACTTATTCGTATATTCATAATATGTACGTTTTATTTTTTAAATATAATTCTAATAAATTAAAAAAATTATAATTTATGTTTATTTTATTCTCAAATATGAAATTTGCAGCCTTGCAGTTGAAAATAATGCAATGCAATTGGTGAATTCCATTTTCGTATTAAAAAAATTAGAATTACTTAATTATTTTATTCATTGTCATTGGAGTGTCAAAACTTCATAAATCAATTTACATTTTGACATGCCTTTTTAACTATGGATAAAAATAAAATGTTTATCTTGGCAAAAAATGGTTTAAGTTGTCAAGGCATAATTATCGCATGAATTTCATACACTTAATTGACCGAATTTATGGAGAATTTTCGGCAAAAAAAATCTGTTTATTTCCAGTTTTATGTGAAAAAAGAATGTTCACTATGTGAATAAAAGAAAAATATATTTTGAAAGAGAATAATGTTTGAAAAAAATAGTAAGTAGTTTTTTTATGAATAATTATTTCTTTTAAATAAAAAAATGTATATTCTTTTTATGATATATTTTATAATAATTTTAATTGATATTTTTTTCAATTAATTAATGAACTGAAATAGCTTGATTTATTATGTCAATTCAATAAGATATCTTGTAATTAATATAAAATGCTATTTTGAATTAAGATGACGTGGGGACAAAATAGATTTCCTTTGATTAGGGATCTATTAAAATTATGCAGCTATCATTAGTTTTATGGATCGAGTTAGGTTAATTGATACGAATTTTTTTTTATTTTTTTATCAAGGTTTCATGTCGGATTGGATTTTGATCAAAAACTCATTCATTGATAAAAAAATATTAAAAAATTATTTAAATATTAATTTTTATATTTTTTATAATTAAATTTAATTAAAAATTATTAATAAATAACAATTTAGATCGGATTGAATTAATCAGGATTGAAACATTCCTTTCATTATCAATTTTTTTTTCAAAAGAACTGGATTTGAAAAAAAAAAATCTTAAATTGAAATAATTTATTCATGGATTGAGTCCGGTTAATGTAGTATTGCATATTGCATAAGCAATTTAATATTTTCTCCACATTTTTTTCCCACAAGTACATGATCAAATATATAATTTATCACTATTATTTTTTGTCGAAGAAAAAAATTCAAATCCATTTTAAATAAAAAATTATTCATTAATCATTAAATTAAATATTTTAGTATTAATCACTCTCAAAGATAAAAACTTTATTTTTTTTATTTTCTTAATTTTAAATTAAAATTTTTCTTCAAAATTTTCATCAATTGAACACAAATTAATAAAAAAATATTTTTAAATAATTTATTAAGAGAATATTAATTCTAATATTATATGAAAAATAATCATAAATTGAAGAAATAAATTTGGCGGAGAAAGAACTCCTAATGTAAAGCAAAAGTTATTGTTAATTAACATTTTTAGAGTATTTTTTAAAATTAATTAATATCTAATTTATGATAATAATATTATATTAAAAATAATAAATAATATTTTTTCATCACTTTCAATGCAATAAACAAAAATATTATTATATAATAAAAATTAAAAAAGCCAATAAATAGTTTGGTTATTGCATTGCATTGAAGAGCTAAGGCTTGAGTTAGTTAAGTAGTTGAATAAGGGACCCACTGCGACGTGGAAGTCGAGGAAACTGTCGATGCAATAATAAAACCTTTTCGAGAATAAATTACTCATTTAAAATCGAAGTTGGCCGAAATAAAATAAGATTTTTTTTAATTCATATTAATCTGCTTTTTCTAAATAACTGTTTTATTTAAAATATTATTTTATTTACATTTAATTATATTTATAAATATTATTAAAAATAATTTTAAATATAATAATACTTTAAATAGTGAACTGAGTTTGAGTCTCCGTTTAATCCATAAGGGACTCTATTTAAAGCACCAGTTGGAAAAGAATAGAGACTTTTGTCCCTTTGCATGTGCCGAGACTGAGCAAAGCTCGTGACCCAAAGCTGCGCCGCTTTGACAAAAGTGATCACCGTGCGCTGTAAACCAAGCGAACCTGTCCTTTTTCCGAACTCTCTCGTCAATTGTTCATTTTCTTTCAATTGTTTAGACAAAACAAAAGTTCCGAACATGAAAAAGGGTCCCCATTGCAAATTTTCCAATGTTTCACCGACACGTCTAGTTTTCTTACAAGCTTTTGGTCCATTTCAATCATAATTTCGAATTTTCTTTTTTTTTTACAAAGAAAAGATTGATACATAAGATGGGATCTAAGATTCAAATATCGATCTCACCTTCATTGTTTCACTTGCAAAGAATAATCTTTGTTGATTGTCGATGTCATTTTGGATCTTTGATGAAAGATATTTTATTGTATTGACAAAATTATTTTGTGATTATACCAACTTTGATTGGTGTAAGTTGATAAAAATTTTTAGACATGGTCTAGTGATCATAACGCAATGATAGAATGGGTAGTTTGAGGCAAAAATTTCTATTACGCCATATGATTGTTTATTTTGCTCGACTATGTGTATGTTGCAATACATGACCTAAAATCATAATATATATAGTAACAACAACATTAAAATCATATCTAAGATTAAAATCTATTCAAAGATCTTAAGTTTAATTGTTTTTATATCTTAAACAAAATTTCCGTGAAATGAAAGAGATTCCATGACCACCATGTAAATTACTTCTTCATAGAATTAGAGTGTTTGATTTCTATTTTGTTTGGCTTTGAATCATGTCATTATCCTAGAGTTACTTCTGTGATAATATATCAATAACTCGTTTTTGTGCCTTTATTAACTAACATATTTAATGGTGGCAATTTTTTGACACCAAATTTATGCTTCTTAGAATACTAACTCGCCCTTCTACTAAGCCCAATATTCAAAATTCTATGTTAGTTAAAAATCCTTTCAACATCGATCTTTGAGTTTAGTTAAATGTATTCATATCGAGAATTAAAATCTTAATTTTCGCGTTCCTTCTCTTATATCCATATTATGATCTATGTATCATTAAATTTCATCCAACTCTTGCTCAACATTTAACTCTAAAGGCTTCAAATTGAAAACATGAAAGCATACCTCTATATATATATAATGCAAAAAATGTCAATTAGGTGATACTTATTAATTTGATATTAATAAAAAAATAATTAATACATTGCTTTTTGAATTTAGTGAAAATTATGTATTGAATGTAAAAGAATTTTAATATGATAATTAAATAGTTTTTAATTTGGAAGAAAGAAAAAAAAATTTTTTTCTTAATTTCTACCTTCCCAAATTTGTGCTTTGTTATTGCTACCCCAAATTCCTTTCAGTTTCTTAACTGTTTCCAAATTTAAAAAAAAAAAAGAAAAAAGAAAAACCCAAAGTATTTTAATTAATTTCCTTTTTCACTTGACAAATATACTAGTAATAAATCAAAAGCAAGTGGAGTTCGTCGCTTTATTCTCTACCCTCTTCTTTCGGATAAATGGAAGATAGACCCTTTACTTTAATATATAAATAGTTTAATGACCTGTAATTTTGAAAATAATATGATACACAATATAAATATAATATAAAAAAATTTAAATATAATTTATTATAAAAAATAATATGAACATATTAAAATTTATATAAATATATAATATTTTAAATATAATTATAATATATAAAAATATATAAATATAATATGAATATATAAAATATCAAATCCGAATATGGGTCGGATGATGTGGGATCCTATCATGAGAATCCTGATTTAAGTGGGAATGCATGACGGTGAATTGCAGGCCGTGCTAGTTTCCCAGTCGACAAACAGATGGAGCATGTGCAAAGTCATAAACAACATCACATGCCTTAAAATAAAGAATGGCATACAGAGACAGAAAGAGGCAATTATTTTAGTAAATTAAATTAAATTAAATTAAATTATCAAATCAAGAGTTTCCTGCTATTAATAGTCACAACAATCTTTGATCATTGTCTAATCTTTAATTTTCCATCACAAAAATGAACTCCCTATATTTAAGTGTAATAGAATCTGTGTATTACAATATTATATATGACATTTAGGTTTGACTCTCTAATATTCTACGTATAATAACAGATATTAATGCATTATGCATTCGTAATAATTATAGTCATCAAAACTCTTAACCCTTGATATTATTTTATTGTTAATCATCAACGATGATCCTAGATTTCAAGTTAGTTATGCTTCCTTGAAAGGATAAACAACATAACAAGATGATGTGTTCTCCAAGTGGATACCCCCAACAATTGTAACTTAATACTTTATCCTAAGTTGTTTGTGTATATATAGATATATATTATATTTTTATAAATATCTATGTATGTATAAAAATTAGGAGGGTTTATATTTATATTATGTCCATGTATTTTATATACTGAATTAGATGATATAATTTTATTAAAATTTTTTTAAAGATAAATAAATTTTATTTTTAATAAGGTGGCATAATTTGTTTTACTTACAGTATATAAGTGCATCAAATATATATCTTATTAGTAAATATATTTGTATTTGATATACTGATAATATATTTATCTATATATGATCATTAAATCAAATGATGCCATATCATTAATAATTTTTAAAAAATAATGCAAATAACTTATTTTTATGAGGTGATATCGTTTGATTAAGTGGAAATTTAGCTTAGAAATTAAAACAAATTGGATGTTTAATTTTAAATAAAGCTATAAATTAAGACACAATAAATTTAAATATGAATGAGAAACAATACCAAATAACATGTTTATTAAACATGAAAACGTTTTAATAATGCAACACATCTTATTTAATAAACTTAAAATATTTATATTTAAAATTCGATATATTTAATAATTTATATTATTTTGATATCTAAACAATTAAAAAAATACTATATATATATATATATATATATATATATATCACTGACCTAAGTAAAAGAGATTGGGGCTTGCACGGAAAGGACAATGGGTACTCTATCATGTTCTTGCATGTGGGCACATGGGGCAAATTTATTTTGTATCCGGCATTTAAGATCTTTGATTCATGCCCAAAAATATCTCCATCACTAAGATTTTAATGCCACGTTTCCTTGTTGCATTTCCTGCCTTATTTTCTTTAGTTTTTCCCATTTTTTTAGAAGGAACAATTGTTAATATATACTAGTTTTAAAACACGTGCTGTGTAGGGATAAACAAATCAATTATAATTTTTATTACATT
>JBBYHM010000027.1:1352516-1369195 GCA_038381775.1 Adansonia rubrostipa
CAATAGAGCATAATATAGAAGGAAAAAAATAGCAAATAAACAGATGAAATATTTTTCCCCTATTATTAGGCATTATTTATTTATTTAGTCATAATGAATTAGAGTATTTGTTTTTGTAAAAAAAAAAGGAATTGGAGTATCGGATTCCTATTTTTGTCTTTCAATTAGTCAGTATCCTTAAGTTACTTCTATGATGGATAATTTTGTAATAAGTAACACGTTTTTGCCTTCAATCAACATCTTGTTTTAATAATAGCAACTTCTCGGCACCAAACTTCTGCGAGCTCATAATATTAGCTAACTCAACCGTTTAGGTTTCCGAACCCAATGCTCCAAATTCATTTTTTGTTTTTTTTTCCTTAATAAATCATTATATGTTAGTTCAAATAAGAAATAGCAATGGATAGTGCAGATTCAAATATTCGTAATTATTTAATTTATTTTTTTATAGATTTAGATATTGTGAATTTGAATAATATTCAGATTCAAATATTATAATTATTATCTATAGTGGATTCGGAGCACATGTGGCTATGAAACTTCGAATATCCATTATCCAAATTCGTATTATACATACATATAGCGAGAGTTATTCAAATCTGCTTTTGTAAAATGTTAAAAATTTACGCTTCATGTAAGAATCGAATCTTAACCTATTAAATTTGAATTTTTTTGTATACTCAGATATCTGACGAATAATGTTATTTAATTCGAATTCGGATTTGAATAGTAATGTGTCGATTTAATGTGGATAATAAGCGTATTCAAATTTTAAGACTGTTTGCAGATTCAGATATTACAAAAATTATAAATATCTGATCTGTTGCCATCCCTAATTCAAACTAGAGCTATCTATGATAGAATCAAATCAAATTCAAATAGTAAATAATTTGTTTATTTAAAACTTGTTCAGTCTGATTTGTTGAATTCAAAAAGTTTATTTTGTAGTTTAAATATGTTAAAATATAAAATATTTCTATATTAATATTAATATATTTTAAAATTATATTTCAATGAAAAATAATATTTTATTTATTAATAATAATTCAATTAAATCAAGCTAATTTGGATAAAAAAAATTCTATCCTAGGTATGGCTCATTTTAGGTTGCGTAAATAGCTTAACTTTTGAACAAAACTAATTCATACCTCACACAAGGGAAGAGTGTGAAACATTAAGATATTTATCATGAATTTCTGTACAGTGCTTGTTCAAAGTTAATTCAAAGGTTTGAAATTGAAAACATAAGCATGAATACATGTATTATATTTATATTTAAAATTTTAATGTATTTAATAATTTATATTTTATTTATATTTACATTATTAATGTAAAAAAATAATGTGTATATATGAATTACCAAATCTAGATGTCATGTAAAAATTCATGAGCAACTCCCCATGCCTTGAAAGAATGGCATGGAGAGGCATCTATTTTACTAATTATTAGAATTGACACACCCACTATTTAGGTGGAAAAAAATTATTCAAATTATATAAAAGAGAGGAAGTTATGTTGTGGTTATCGGCTAAAAAATATGGATAGCTATAAAAATAACAAAAAGCACAAATATCCTTATAAAATATGTTTTTATTATTTTTTAGAATTTTTTAAATTGAATTGATATCATTTAATTTATGATACCAATCATGATAAAAAAATCTTATAATAATATAGATAGGTAAATTATCAAAGCAAGTAGCTTCTTGCTATCAATATTTATAGCAATATTTGGTCATTGTCTAATTTTTAATTTTTATGACCAATATGTACTTCTACAAGTGTAATTCGTGTACTACAATATTATGATGCCAACCTTTTACATGCATATGCAATTATATTCATATTTATAGAATACTAGAAAGAAAACCGACACTATGTTGCGAGCATGGTTTTCTCTATTTTCATATATTTAAATTGATAATGAACGTAAATGTTAGTTTAAAATTTAAATAATTTAAATAATCAAATAAAAGTTAGAAGCAAAAACGTAACTTGAAACCAAGTTTTCAAAACTTTTGTTAATTTACATACCACGTTCAATTGCCTAATAGAGAGATGCTGCAAATCACAATACATAAATTATAAATAATATGTCAAAATGGAATTTGTTGAAAAATCTACCAACACTTCTTACGTAACTACCTAATTCAAAGGCATAAACAAATACACGGAGAATGATTAATTAGATTAAATAGTTATTTGAATGGTTGAGCTAACAATTTTGACACACATAGATGGATCAGAAACATAATTATCTAAATAAATATTTATTTTTGAATGCTTGGAAATCAAAATTCCAATTTTATCAATAATTAACACATAACCTAAACAAATATTAATAATAAACCATGTTATTTTAACTATCCAAACCTTAATTCTATATGAACGTTAAAAGAAATAAAATGTAGATCATAATTAAAAAAAAATATTGTCAATCCAATCAAAAAGCAAGCTTTGCTTCCAAAATGAAAAAAAAAAAAAAGATAATAAAGAATAGTATCATGAAATGTTCAATTCCAAAATGAAAAGTGTGGGACCTGTAAATTGGGTAGATCGAGTTAATTCAAATTAGGTCATGTTTGAATTCAGGCTATTTTATTTTTAAATCACTTTGGGTTCGGTTCACTTCGATTTTATGTCATTTTTTGGGTATGTGTTATTTTGAATTCGAATTATTTTGATTTCGGGCCAATTGGGTTTAACAATTAGGTTAACCAGGTTCGAGTAATTCTAGATTCAAGTTATTTTGAGCTCGAGTCAATCAGGTTTACCACTCGAAATAATCTAAATTTGAAATAACTTTTGAACTCGAAATTGCCCAAATTTGAAATTACATGAACCCAAAATGATCAAACTCGATAAATTGGATGTTAAAACTGATTGATTCGAAACTAATTAGCCCCAGTGTTAAACCCAATTGATCCAAGCCAAAAATGATTCAAACCCGATTAACTCGAATATTAAATCTAATTAGTTTGAAACTAAAATAATTTAAACTCAAAATAACAGAAACATAAAATAACAAAAAACCAAAGTAATTTAAACCCTAAATGTCTTGAAACGGAAACAGCTTCAATTTGAAAATGGTCCAATTTGAATTAACCATCTTGCTCAATTGACAAACCTACGTTCACTTTTTTTTTTTTTTACAAAGATTAAAGATTTCTTTATTTTTTAATTAAAATTTTTTTAAAAAATAAAGGATGAATACTGTCAGCAGGAAAAATTGGAAAAAAAAAAAACACAAAAGTTGAGTGAATAGTAATGGATGACTTGGATAGTTTCCTTGAGGTTAAAAACATTCAAAATTAATTGTATGCATTAGAATCTTTTAACCCATGATATTATATTCTTCACCAATAATTAAATGAATATGTCAAATGTCTAGCTTATTTTTTTAATTATTTTAAGTTTTTTTAATATATTGTAAGAGGATATAAGTCATCTGCTAATTTCATTCTTTTTATACTATAAAGGTTATAATGTAGGAATAGGAAAGAGATCGCAATTGTGATATTCAAACGCCAAATCAATTAAATTATACTTTTTAAAAATGATTATATGAATCAATGGCGTAAAACTTAATGTTCCTTACTAACCTTTTAATTTTTGTTCAATACAGATCACAGTCTAAAAATAAAAAAAAGATTATAAATATAAAATTCGAATATTAAATATATAAATAACATCTCTTAGAGATGACTAAATAAATTAATTGACTTAAGCTTCAGATACTGCTAACCCCATTTATGAAGTATAAAAACTCCATTACAGATGGATAATTTCTCAAAAATAATGGCAAAAAAATTGCAATAATATATGAGCAAAATTTTACAGCTCGTCCCAAATAAACAGAATTCAATTTTGGACAATGTAACCAGTCAAGTGGGTCTGCACAATTTTTCCATTGGGCTGAAATGAGAATTTTACTTGTAGGCTTTGGTGTCCATACCAAAAAGGCTAATTTTATACATAAAGCAAGCTCATTTTTTCTAGACTTATATATGGAGTCCATAGCCCTTAATCAAAGGCTAAAGTAAATTATGTTATACGTTGATAATAAAATTAAAAATTTTAGTAAATTAATACTTGTTATATTATATTTATTTATTAAATACATTTTTATCTTTAATTAAATGACCACTTAAAAATATTTTAACCCTGTCAATAAAATTTAAAAAACTCAAATTTAATATTATTTATATATTTAAAAACTCAGTTTTCATAAATAATAATAATAATGATGACGATGTTAAATATCGTAGTTTTTAGCTATAATAGATTAGGAGCATCATGATTTATTGCAAGCTAAAACTTGTTAATGCTAAGTGAATAAAGCTTGTGTCATAAATGCATTATTATTTTTGAAGAAATGGGGAAGTTGATATGATTGTTATGCAAGCTAGAAAAAAAAAAAAAAAAAAAGGATGGTTGGTGTTTTAGCACTTAACAAGTGAAAATAGATATGGTAATTTGTTTATGTACGTCGTGGTTTATGTTTTTTTTTTTTCGGTCAATCGTATATAGATATAATATAAATTATTAAATATATTAAGATTTAAATAAAAGTATGTATACTTATTCAATGTATGGTATTAATTATATTTCGTATTATAGCCAACAACCTTTTGGTACATTAGAGTTGAGTTTGATTCGATTTCAAGCATTTTCCACCTGTAAATTATAAAAAAATATTATTGTATTATATTATCAAATTGTTTTCGCACTTATTAATTATGTTATGTTTTTATTATATTATTATACTTTTGTCTAAATTTATTCAATTAAGGTTGAAGCTAGATCTGTCCATGGGTCAAGTTTTAGGCATGATTTTTGTTAATTCGAGTAAGCCCGAATTAATATTTAGTAATTAAAAATATTTTTATTTAAATTTAATTATAAAATATATAAATATTAATATAAAAATATATTTTTAATTTATTGTTAATTATAAACAACAAATATATATGAGTAATTAAAACAAATTAAACCTGACTGAATTCAAACGTAAAAAAAAATTTAAAATTTTTTTCGATTGCGACCTAATTCGATCTGTAAACACCTCTGGTCAAGCACAAGGAAATGGTGTTTTCATACATTTCTTTCTATTGAATTATATGTTGTAAGATTGTAGGACAACTTATAATCATAATTCCAAAAGACACAACATTTTCCCCCTTTTTATTACTATACCTTAGACCCCAAACCAAAGTCTCCCCACCATTATTAAGCATTTTAGGACAGCTGTAAGAAAAGGATCTATCGACAAAAACAGGAACAAAACTTTTATAAAAGAAAATAGTAATAATGATAATAATAATGGTGGAATTCATGATTTTGCATCTTACTATGCTTTGATTATTTGTTTCCTTCATCATTCTTGTTGTTCTGTTAACCTTTCAAAAAAAAAAAAAAAGAAAAGAGAAAAACCCAGATTAGGTACCTAACACATGGGCTCATTGCCCTACAAACAGTCAATTATTTAGGTGGTTAAAAGCTACAACAAACAATCAAATTGATGGCTTCTTCAAAGCAAACACTTGCACCTTCACTTAAATCATAGGTATAAGTTTGCTAGCTGTTGCTAATAAGTAATAACATTTCATTTTCTATCTACTTAAAAAGCCATCATATCAATTAGGTCAAATAATTTTAGACACAATATAAATATGATGTAGAAGAAATAATTAAAATATAATATAAATTATAAAACATGTTACAAAAAATATTACAAACATGATATAAATGTACAAATATATAAAAATTTATATAATATAAATTATTAATATATCAAAATTTATTTAATATATAATATTTTAAATATGACAATAATACAAAAAGGTAATAAGAACACAACGCTAATACACAAATTGTCAATTCTTATTTGAATTATTTTGTTTTAAATAAGAGAAATCAATTGACGGATATTTATAGTAATTAAATAAATATACGTATAAAATTATTTAAAAATTATCATTGTAAGCAGTAACAACAAGCATTTAATTAATACAATACTTCAACATATTTAATAAAGAACAATATATTAATTATATATTTTTTACGAGAATTATATGATAAATTTATTGAAAGAGAAAAAAAAATTAGTAAAATTTGGTTTTTAATTTTGAAAATTCTACACCAATGAGTGCAATGGCCATATGGAGCAAGTGGGGAAGCTGCAGATGTTATTTATTAATTCCCCTCACAATACTTCATAATTTGATTTCTCTTCCGCAAAATTTATGAACAGTAGAAAATGTAAGATACCATTAGCTAGATTTATCATAATGCCACTATTAAGGCTTATATATATGTATATTATATGTTTACTACTTATTTATGTTCCCATTTGTTTTTCTTGGAATTTAGGTCATCATCGCATTTGATAATAAATATGAAAATTGTATAGTAAATATGATATACTAGATTTAAATATGACATGATTATATATAATATATATAGTATTTATTTTTAAAATTTTGATATATTTTTATAATTTCTTATATATATTTAAATGAATATAAAAAATATAAAATACAACATATATATGAAATGTCAAATTTACGTGCACGATCCAAATAAAAAATAATTTTTTAAAAATGATAACAAATTTCAATTATTCTTTCGTCTATCGAAAAAAATAATTTTTGATCAACCTTGGCTGTCAACTTTCTTTTTTTTTTCATTATTTTTCTTCTTTAAATCTCAATGCAGAGTTTCAAATTCTAACCCCCAACCCCAAGTTTATTCTTATAATTTTAACAAAAGTTGAAAGCTGTTTTCCCAAATTAAAATCTGGTTTGGCCTTAGCTTGAAAGAGAGAAGTTGCTTCAAAGAACTGTATCATAATGTTTAGCTTTATTGCAATTGAGTTACACAATAAAGTTTAGTCATTTTTTACAGTCATTTAATACTTTTAAATTAAATTTAAAAAATTTCACAGATTAATTTTTATTTCAAATGAAAAGGTGGAGGTTTTAAATTTTTTAGTTCCCAAATTCAAATTTTATCATTTTTGGATTTAGTATTCTAATCTATTTGTTTATTGATTTCAACACTCGTAATTTCTTTTCTTATATCTTCATATTATGATTTTTCTTTTTTTGTAAAAAAAATCATTTGATTATATTCGTAATTTTTACTTGTAGTATATCAATATAATCTTATAAAAATATTGACGAATTTCAACAAATTAAGATGTTGTATTGGAGTTATTTTAGCAATATATTAAACAATAAATTAAGGTTAATTATGGAGGAAATTTATTTTTCTAGCCAAAAAGAAAGGAATTTCTTTTTTAAAATCATCAAAATACCTTGCTCCTTTGGTAGGGTGTTACATGACTCAAGAGAGCCTGGAGCCAAAATGTTGCTTGAAAGTTCATAAAAAGTGTTGGGTACGAAAAGGAGCAATTTTAGGCCGAAAACTCCTTTCAAGTTGTGAATTCTCAGATATATAGGGCCCCAAGAAACACGAAAGGTTACTATTGGTTCGGGCTGGCATTGTTGGATACTCTACCTACCCTTGAATTTTTAATAAATGGTGGCTATGACAATGCGGATATACGTAATATTTTTGTATTTTTTATTATAATTATATTTAAAATATTATATATTTTAATGTATTTAAAAATAAATTTAAAAAAAATTATGATTTCAACGAAAATTACTTTAATTTTTTTATGCTTTTTAATTTGTTAATTATCTCAATTGTAATTTTATTCCGTTCAAAATGTGTTTATCGTTTACCTTTACTATTTTAAACAAGTATTGGTAAGACTTTTAAGCGTAAAACAGATGTTTTATCAAAATTTTAATGATGTTAAGCATATTTTTGGATGAAATGAAACCACAGGTATATAACTAATAATTTTTAAAGTACAAGAAGTTAAATGATTTTAACTAAAACCAAAGGTTTTATTTTTCCTTAAGTTTATCCTATATTTTATATATATATTGATATAATAGTACTTTATGTTATATAAATTCTGATGCATCCGAATATTTATGTTTTATATTTTTTTTATTATATCATATTTGAATTTTTTTATGTATAATACTCGCGTTCTATTCAAAATTATATCCATTTTTAGACAAAAGAACTGCCCAATTATATATATTGGCAAATACAATGAAAATTTTTTATTTCAACTGTTTACTATAAAAATCTAATCTAAATTGCAAATCAAAAGTGCGGGAATTATTTTTAAAAAGAAATATAATAAACTAAAAATCAAAATCGAAATATGTGTAATCTAAATTTAAATGGCGATCGATCGGTACTAACAATATATGAGAACTTGAATTGTCACACTCAATTTTAAGCTAAGAACTTTTATAATGTTGTTTGAATGGTGATGTTGTTTTCTTTGATGATGCAGAAGAATACGCATGTCCAATAATCTTAGGTTGAAAATAAATGTATTTATAAATTAAATCGGGTTAAGTTTATATAAAAAAATATTTGTTTATTTAAAGTTCAATTCAAGTTGATTTGTCATATTTTAAAATTTTATTTTATAATATAAAATATATTAAAATATTAAAAATAAAATTTATATTAATATTTATAATTAATTTAAGTAAAAATATTTTTATTAATTAATAATAATTCAATAAGCTTGAATAAAAATATTTTACTCTAAATTTAATTTAATTTAAATAAAATATATATCAAGTCGAAGGGATAATTCTGTTCTTACGCAAGTCTAATTGAAAAGACAATATCCAAAAATGACCCATTGAAAAAAAAAAAAAAAAAGCCAAAAAAGTTGGATATGTGTCGGTGGGTTTGAACTTCATAGTCTTTATCTGCATCAAATCTCAAATGTATAATTGAAGACTAACTCCTCTAATCATGCAAATGTTGTTAACCCTACCAAGTTTTTCTTTTAGCTTTCTGAGGAGATTACCTATCCCCTAGAAACGTATAAGAAGATTTCTCCTCGTATGGCTTTAGAAAAAAAATAATTAACTTGAAAAATATGTCTATGCATGAAATTAGGATGTTAAAAAATCTATAAATTAATAAATTGATTAGATATTTAAACTAATTTTTTTTTTTAAAAAATACATTCGTACTCTCAAAACTGAAGTTAAGTAACTCTCAAAATGCTCAAAAAATAAAATAATCCTTAGGCATGCTTTTATTGGGTGGTCTCTAACTCTTTTTTTTGTTTTTGTTTGTCTCGCTTAGAATCTATTTCGATTCGTCATTAAGTCGCACCTTGCTTTCTACCACATAATTTCAAACAAAATTTTACCATACTATTCTTCTAATTTAGACCATTGATTCAATTATCAAATCATGATTAATCATTGGTTCAATCGATACATAGTAATCTACCATGCTTCTTCCTTCCACATATATATACACACACACACGCAATCAAGTGTCAGATTATTATTTAATAATAACATAATTTTTTATTTAAATTTAATTATAACAATATAATAAATAATAAAATAAATTTTTAAATCTATCCGAATCCAAGTGAATCGGATTAAGGTAAAAACTTTAAAATTTTTGCAAAAAAAAAAAAAAGGAAAAATTCGAGGGATAGGAAAAAGGAAGTCGAAATCATTTCAAGCCTGGAAAATTGGTTTCAAACGACAAAATACTAATAAAAAAATGGTCAATTAATTAAAAATGTCATGTTCTGAGGCTTGTAATATGAGAGAATCCAGACAACTAATTCACAAAAAATTTAGTCCCTTAATATTTATCCAATCTTACAGATGAGACTGCTGCCGGAGCTGTTACTTTTCTTCCTTAATGGACAAGCAACTGCTTCTTCTTGTTGAAAAAAAAAATAAAAATTCTTGCTTGAAACATAGGAAGTTGCAGATTACTTTACAATAATTTTCTTATACCAATAAATGAATCTATCACCCTTTTGAGTACATCAGCTGAGTTGGGCAGTTTGATTTATATCTGAGTCAAATTTAAATGAAGTTTATCTTAATTTGAGTTGATTAAATTTGACTTGAATTATCGTTTGTATAATAAAAAATTTTTTAAATATAAATATTAATATTAATATTAATATAAAAATAATTTTTAATATTATTTTAAATGATAAAACGAGCTTTCATATTGGTTTAATCCTAATTTTCACAAGGAAAATATTTCTCAAACCGCTACTTAACCCGTGAGTAAATTTACTTTTAGACATAGAAAATTCTCATTTACTTGATATGGTTACTGGAAGTCTGTTTAAAATCTTAATTTGGTCACTCATTCTAGCTTGTAATGTACAAACTATAATTGGTATTTTCCTTGGAAGAATTCTAATTATTTACACAATAAAAGAACTAGCTTTTGTCAAGTAAACTTATTTTTTTTTATGGAGTACGTTAACCAATTTTTTTAATTTAAAAATATATATTAACCAAAATCTCAATTTTCTCAAAATTTTATTATTTTCGGTGATTTATTTAAAGTTTTTCCATAAAATAATAATAATAGTCTTTCAATTTATTTAGGTAGGCTGCCCGACACCTCGTGTCTTTTTCTTTTTAGGAAAAAGGGCTTTCATTTTCTCGATATAAGGAGAAATTGGAGGATCAGAAAATTAATTGAAAGAATGGTTTTTCGTTTGGTGGATTGTGATTTGATAATTTATGTATACATATTATATATATTTTATATTAATTATATAAATATAAAAATAATATAAATTATTGTATTAAAAGATTTTAAGCATTAATACGATACATATATTAATGTATCGTATTAATTGTATATAAATATATTATATCATATTTATTATAATATTTTTATGTTAGTTAAACGTATTATGTTTTCATCATATTATCGTATCGTCTATAATTACGTGCCCTTATTAAATCTTCAAATAAGTAACAAATAAAAAAAACAAAACAAAATGTCTTGGTGATAATTAAAGATTGGGTTAAAGAAGAATTACGATGATGTATTGGAGGATCTGATCTGCCCCTTTTTGGGGACTCTCTTTTACTCTCTCACTGGACCGCTCAGCCTGCCTGTTGTATGAGATTTAAACTACTCATTTCCACTAAAATGACCTCCACAAAGCCAAAATCATTCGGCCTATTTGGATCTCCAATTACCCCTTTGTAGGTCATACTACCTTAAAGGAAAAAAAAATGCAATTATGGCACTAAAGCTATGCTGGTGGTTGCCTTCACCATCTCTCTTACGATTTCAATTTGAGGGAAAAAAATTATCATAAATATCTTTATCTCTCAAGTCTTATCTATGTAAACTAAGGGTCCCTTTAATCACTGTCTGATTGAGAATTCTTTATGTACTATTTTAAAAATGCTTTTCTTAATTTAATACATTATTTTACAAAAATCAAGAAAAAGTAATGTATTAATTATATATATATATATTTTATATATCATCTTAATCAGTGTCTAATAACATTAATTAACATTTTCCTAAACTAATATTAATATGATTAAAAGACTACTTCCTACCAATTATTTTTATTATTAAAGGAAACTTTTAAGACCCAACATTTTTGGACTATGAAAGAAATGGGACTATTGAAGAAAATTAGCTCAACAAAATGGGTTTATGTTTTTTGTTTTAAAGATAAAATATTTTGTCTTTAATAAAAACACCCTAAATATTGACTATTAGTACTTGAAATTCCACATTTTGGGAAAAACAAAAGCCGGGTGAGCATTCAGTCGGTTGGATCGGTTCGGTCAGAAAAAACTTCAAACCGAATTAACCGACTTAACTAGAGGAACCGACCGATATTTTTAACCATAACCGAATTAACCGAACCGACTAAATTTCGATCGGTTTGGTCGGTTAGTTCGGTTAAATCGGTTTATTGGGTCTTGGGCTAATGGTTGTATATTTGGTTTGTGAATGGGTTTAATTGGGCTATTAATATATATAAATATATAATTATTAATTATTAAATATTAAAAGTTCGGTTAATTTGGTTAATTCGGTTATAATTTTACTAACCGATAACCGATCGAATTAACCAAATAAACTGATATAAAAAATCGACATAACAATCGAACCGATTTAATCGAACCAAATTAATCAAATTCTATCGGTTAAATCGATTAAATCGATTTGAACCGACTTATGCTCACCCCTTCAAAAGGAAAGGAAAAAAAAAAAAAAGAAAAGAAAATCCATCCTTCGCTTTTATTCCAATGAAAGATGGTATCTTACATCAGACTCTTGATACAATATTATTGAAAAAAATTAACAGTCAAGTTATTTAACACATTTCATCATAAAGCTTTTAATTCTCTAGGCTTATTATTATTATTATTATTATGACAGATGGGAAAGGAAGCGTTTGGTCAACAAAGTAATTAAAATTCATAAATTAATCTCTTAGAACCATGGACTGAGGTAAAGGCTAAAGCTAGGTAAGTGACAGGTAACTTTTAATTCCATGCACAACATTCTTATTCATCACCTTTTATTATTACCAGAGAAAGGGGAAAAAGAAAATTTCTCCTTTTTCATCATCTACTTTTATCAGGTACATATGTAATTTTCATTAATCATGAACTATTCAGCTAATTTATTTGAGGTTTATCCTTTACCAACAGATTAATTTATTTCATGAATTAATATAGTTGCCAAGTGATCAAGGTCAAATTAGAAGTTTTTTAAAACTCATTTTACTATTTTAAAAAATTAAAATATTAAAAAAATATTTTTATATTAATATTTATATATTTAATAAATAAAGTTTTATTGAATGAACAGTGGGCTAACTTAAATAAAAAAAAATTATACCCGAACTAGGTTAGGCTGGACAGGCAGCATGATCCTTAAGTAGGTTTAGATCAATTAAATTAACTATTAAATTTTATTGTCCTAGGCTCAACCTGATTCCTGTGATTCAAAAAACCCATTTAACTATTAAAAATATTAAATTTATTTATACTAAAATTTATATATTTTATAGTTAAATTTAAATAAAAATAATTTTTAATTAAATAATTTAAACTAAATTTAACCAAATATGAAGCTCAAAGCTCATTATTATAATAAGAAAAAAATTTGAAGATTCTAACCAACTTAGCAAAGTATTTTGATGCTTTTACTAAAGATCTGAAATTGAATAATGAGGTTTCTTAAAATAAAATGCTAGTGAAATATATATATATATATATATATATATTTTTTTTTTTACTTTAGAAACAAGTTTATATGACTGTCATATATTTATTTAATAAATAAATAAATGTTAACATATATTAAATGGAAACAAATGTTAATATTTTAAATTCATCTGTGAAATAAAAAATTTTAATCCTTAAATATATTGGAAATAATCCAATATCCCAAATCCAAAAGCTCCTACTTTCCTGGAACAAAATAATAAGAAAAATAGTCTTTTTTTTTAGTGAATGGTGATGGAGGCAAATGATGAATTTGTACGACATGCGAATAACTTCAAATCAATGACTAAGTCTAATACTGCAGCTTTAAAGAAACTTAATCTAATGATTAATAATTTTTAAATTTGAAAAAAAAATGACATAACATTTCATTCCAAAATAAGTCATTGGTGACAAATCAAGGAATAGTTAATAATATTACCTTCCAAAAGGATGGGGCTGCTAATGCTTATCCTATGCTAAGATCTTTCTTTTCTTGAAACGACATTAGCTTTCCTTTTCCTCTTTGTCTGACCAAATCATAGCATTCTTTTTTAAGATAGCTTTTTCATCTGTTTTCGTGAACATTCGCATGGTTTTGATAAGGGTTAATATATAAATTATTGTTTGAATTATACTATTTTTCTTGATTTTTTATTTAAAAATATTTTTTAATTATGTATTTAAGTTTTGCTTTCATCAATCATATTAGTTTATGAGTTAATAGTCAATGACTGTTATTTTTTAACCAATAAAAATATGACATGTAGTATTATTACATTTAAGAATTTTTTTTGCTTTTTCGATAAAAATTTATAATTTTATTTAATTTAAATTTTTTCAAAAATTCTAACTTGGGATTTGTGATGTGTGAAGAAAATAAAATTTAGATACCTAATTCTAAATTTTTTTCCTTAGATGCCAAATCATGAAGAAGGGGTGTAGTTCAGGTACCAATTATATATTAACCCTTTTGATAATATACTAATTCTCTTTTGAAAAACGAACGTTTAAAAAATTTGAAATTTATCACCTCATTTAAGTAAATATTGAAATAAATATAATTTACATTCAAATAAGTACTGACATTTAATTTATATTCAAATAAATTTTTAACCGTTAATTTATATTTAAATAAACCCTTAATATGTAAGACTTGTTATTTTTCATGTTATTTCACAAAAGTTTCATCACGATTCAGAAAGTGGTTTTAAATTTGAATACCTATGTTTCTTCTTATGCCCAAAAAATTATATTGGAATAATTGTTGTTGCATTCTTTTAATATATTTTTCAAATCTTATTAATGGATAACCGTATGGTACTGAACTAAATGGGTAGAGATCTATGTCAAATTCAAAATAAAAATTTGGGATTAAGGTCAAATTTCTTATTATACAATAGCTTACTATTAAATTTTATTATTACATTTAAATTCGTTAATTTTTTTCATTATATTTTTAATTTTGTTGATTATCTAATGTAAAATAAGGAAATTGATGGACTTAATCACTTGCACTCATAGATATTTAGTAAAATATTCCAATGTTGTTACTTTTAGTATCGAAAACAATTGAATTGAAAGAATAATACAAAATTTGACATTTCTATTTACAAAATATTTTGTAAAATTTTCAGTTTTAATTGTTTTTGTTTAAAAATCAATAAAATTAAAAAAAAAAAGATAAATTTCGATAATTATAAGTGCGGTAATAAAATTTAATATTAAATCATAATATAGCGATAAATTCCTTTTTAATTCAAAAAAAATAACTTTTAACTTCAAATTTTCAAGCCTAATCCCATTCGGTTTCCTTCTCTCCCGTCAATAACCCGAAGTTCCTCACAAATAAAAAAGGGCATTGGTTGTACCAAATCTTATCCCCCTTCTCTTGGACAAGTTGGGGAATGAGGCTTAGAAATTTGAATTCATTAATAATTTGAGGATGGTAGGGTATCCTTAACTGCATGATCCACAAACTCCTTTCCCATGGGTCATGGGGCTCATACATGTGTTGAGATTCCTTTCACTATTTTTTTATCCATTGATTTTAATACACTATTCATCATCATTTATATATGTAAGATCGGTCATGAAATGTGAAAGTCATACTTATAAATTGTGATTAAGCTTGTATTAGATACTATAAGATAGAAATTTAATGTAGCAAAACTGAACCCCTCTACATGCGTGGGACTTTATGTATGTTATATATGCATTCAAGCCATTGTAAGTGAAGGAAAACTCTATTAAATTTAGTAAATGTTATCCTTTAAACTGACTAAATAATTCAAGTTTGTGAATATATTGATTAAATTTACTAAATGTTATCCTTTAAACTTAGTAAATGATTCAAGTTTGTGAATATATTGAATTCTCAATATATCATTTGTTGTTTCCTTTCTTGTAGGTATGACCACAAAAAACTTCCATTCTCAAACCACTACACACAGAGAGAGGGGGAAGCAGTCTCAACTATTCAATTTGAATTGTTCTATTAGAAATACTAATTCTTTTCAATCTAGCATTAAAATCTTAATTATAAATTTGAATTCAAAAAACACATCATTATTCGTGAATCGTTCGAGTACAATTTTCTTTTATACATTTTATCTTATATCTCTTATATATTGTTTAAGATTTCAAACATGAAACTTGCTATTTAGCTCCTTCAATAAAATTGGAGTTCAATCTCTGGCACTTGTAAGTTTTCTTTTAAACTTTTTCCGTATAAAAGATATTATAGTTTAGGGATAAGGGAAGATATTGTAGATGTTGAAATTTAAATCTAAAACCCTTTTTTTGTGTACAAAGGAGGCTTTAATTTAGAGATAAAGAAAAAGATTGTAACTATTTGGATCGAATCTTAAGCTTTTTTTTGTACAAACTACAAAGGAGTCTGCAACTAAGGATAGTTCTCTTGATTTTAAACGTTGAAATTCAAATTTTAAACTTGTTAGATCATTTCTCTTAAAATCAAGACTTTTAAAATGAAAATTTGAAGTTCTAATCGACGGAGACATGGTTATCTTGAATTTTAAATCACTTTGATCTTGAAGTTTTGGGACAAAGAAAGATTGGAATTAGGCAAAGGGCATAAAATCTTGACACAAAATGAAGAAAAAAAAAATAAGATAGAGGAAGGTTGTGTATGTGTTGAGGCAGCCTTGTGTATGATGATTTGTATCTGGCAAGAGACTATGGTTATACTTTGTCCGAAAGAATCAAATCAAACCCAATTAGAAACAAATGAAAAAAGGAATCTTGATGTTCAAATTAAGAATCGAAGAACAGTTAAATAATTGTCAAGCCCACCCCTCATTGATATCCAAAAATGCGCTCACCTTATCTAGGTCTTGTCTTTTAGGTGTGTATGGTGTTCTGTCCTTATTTCTGTACCTGAATGCATGCACTGTAGCAACAGCACAAACAAATTGTCTTGTTTCACAATTTAAAGTAGTATTAAAAATATTTTTTATTAATATTTATAATTTAAATTAATTAAAATAAAAATATTTTTATTATTTAAATAACAATTTGGATCCA
>JBBYHM010000027.1:1373108-1385148 GCA_038381775.1 Adansonia rubrostipa
GCAATACATTATAAATTTTGGTAAAATTTAAATGTTTTGAGACTATACTTCATTAGAAATTAAAATTTCTTTAAAATCGATATAAATAATACAAGTATTTAGCTTTCTCATTAAAAATGAGCGAAAAAATTATAAATACTAAGATTCAAACTTTTAAATATTATTTTTTAAGAGCAACTGCATAAACTAATTAAATTAAATCTCGGGTTCCAGATATCCAATTATTTCCTCATAAAAAAAATCTCATTACTTTCAATAAGAAAAAAAAAAATTGAAGATTCTTACTAACTTAATAAAGTATATTGACGCTTCTTTTTTGAAATTGAATAACGAGACTTCTTAAAATAAAAGGTTAGTAAATAAAATATAAAATATAATTTTTTTAATTTTATAAGTGAGTTCATATATTTATATGTATTTACTTAATAAATAAATAAATAATTAATTAATTTTAATATATTCTAAACGATGACGTATTAATTTTGAATAAAAAAATCTATAGCAAGATAAATTGGATAATAATCTAAATATAAAACTCCTAATTTGATGAAAATAAAATTCTTTTTGTTGGTGATTAGCCAAATGATAAATTGTCCAAACATTAGGAATTACTTCACATCAATGGGCTTTAATATAATACAAAGTTTTAAAAGGAACTTAATCAAATGATTAGACTGAAAATGTTTTGATTGAAAAATTGAAAAAAAAATATAAAAAAGGAGTGACATAACATTTAATAATCATTCCAAAATAGAAAGATGGGTGACCAATTTGATCCTTTCTGGTTCTGAATCAAGGAATTGAGGGTCTACCCTAAGTCTAGTCTACTCAATATTAAATTACGTTCCAAAAGCTTTGCTGCTGTGCTAAGCTCTTTCTCTTCTTCTCTTTTTCTTTCTTTTCTTGACATGACGTTAGCTTTCCCTTTGTCATAGGTCTAACAAAAATCATCGCACTTTGGTTTTATAAAAATAATTGATTTGATATAATAAGCGCTCGTGAAGTGAGTTTTTTTCGTATCTTTTCATCTCTTTTGATAATTAATCACAAGAGTTTTTTTTCACTAATAAATTGTATAATTTTTATAAATTTAAATTAAATTAATTTAAATTATTATTTTATAATAAAATAATATTTTATTTAAATTTATTTATAAAATATATAAATATAAAAATAATATTTTAATAATAAGTGATTGTAAAATGAGTTTTTGGATTAGTCTAGATCTAGCTCAGAGTTGACAATGAGAACTAAAAACTTTTGGATGGCAGCCCATAAACAGGCCTTATCCAACATTAAGTTTGAAATAAGATTTTTTTAGTTTAAATTTATTAAATTTAAATTATCATTTAATTAATAAAATATTTTTATTAAAATTTAATTATAAAATATATAAATATTAATATAAAATTAAAATTTTTAAATAATAAAATAAATTTTTTACTCTTATTAATTGAATTGAGTTGGACATGAATTTTGAATAAATAAATTATTTACAATATCAAGAAGGATTCTAAATCCCAGCAATCGTGTTTCTTTGTGCACATAAAATATAAATATATATTATACAATTATTATTGCATTTTTTGTTAGTTTTTTTCAAATATTATTAACGAATAATGGTATGGTTCTGAGCTTATTTATGAGTAGTAATGCATATCAATTCAATAAAATATTATATGATTTTTTTTAAAAAATAAAAGGTTATAAATATTAAAATTAGAATCAAGATTTGCCGCATATTATTTTTTAAATATAGTTGTATTAATCGAGTAAGTTAAATGACAAGTTCAAATTGAAGCATTTTTTTTAATTCAAAGAAAAAATTTTCATCTTTAAATTGAAGCATTATCCCTTTGGGTTTCCTTCTCTCCCATCAATCACCCCAAGTTCCTAACAAATAAACAAAGGCTTTGATGGTACATTGTAGTTATGAGCAAATAACCAACCTTACCTAGGTCTTGAACAAAGTTGGGGAATAAAGCATTGAGATTTGAGTTCATTGATACTTTGAGGATATGATAGTGTATCCTTAAATTTCATCGTTCAAAAATTCCTTTCTTCTGGGGTCATGGTGCCCTACAGCTCTTCCTACTCAAAGACCTTTTTCTTTTTCTTTTTCTTTTTTTTTGTCGAGTTGCACGTTGCCTAACTTCTGGAGTGTCTTCTATACCTTAGTTACATATGCAAAAAAAATATAAATAGAAGTATAATAATATGAAGCACTTTTTTCGAACCTAAGATTTATTTTAATTGATTTATATATGTAGTTATTTTTAAAAGATGATATCTAATAGATTTAGAATTTAAATCTCTATAATTTTTTCTTTTATTTTAGATTATAATCTTTTTTTAATAAAAGAAATCGTATTTTTTATTAAGATTTAAATGTAAAAATTTTAATTTGAAATTTCAAAGGCTAGTCGATTGGTTTTATTATTGAGTTTTAAAATCAAATTAATCGTTGGACGTTTGAGAACAAAGAAGAATGGAATTAGGCAGGACACAGTCCACAAAATCTTGACATAAAACTAACATAAAAGTTTGGGAGGAACACTTGAACATGAAGATTTAGATCTGGCAGGCGATTATGGTAAGACTTTTTCCAAAAGAATCAAACCCACAAGCAACAAGAAATAAATGAACCAAAGAAACAAAAAGGAAGTAGATCATCAAAGGAACAGTAACTAATTCATGTGACTTTTGTCCCTAAGAATGTGCTACCTAGGTCTTTTAGGTGTGTATGGTGTTCTGTCCTTGTTTCACCACCTGATTTTATGCATTGTGCCAAGTAGATTATATAATATTAGACACAATTATATAAATTGATTCAGATAAAATAAATATAATATTATATGAAATGTTTATATGATTGTTTTAAAATTTATACTATACGAATTATTGATGTAACAAAATTTATATAAATATAAAATTTTTTAAATATGATTATGATATAATGAAATATATAAACATAATTCAAATATACAAATTATCAATCTAGTTGCAAATTTGTTTTGGGGATCCAAACTGAAGATTGACCATTTCCTTTAGAAAATTTTTAAGTTCTATAATTAAATTGATTTAAATAATTTATTATTTTAGGTTTGGGCCTTGTTATTTTGGATTTAATCAATTTTATTTTGAATTTATTCGATTATATTTTATTTTCTTGGTTGATTTATCTATTAAGTAATTTATTGAATGAAATATATGACTTGATTAAAACTATAACAACTATATATATATATATGTATATATGTAACTTCATAAAATAAAAATGATTTATAATATTTCAAACCCAATTGTTCAAAGGGTCAAAGGGCAAATTTTCCACAATGCTATCAATGAATATCGAAATTTATTGCTATACTTTATTCTTATTAATATTTTTCATTATATTTCTAGATTAAGCGTACATTTGCTATTATAGTTTAATTCAATATTGAATTTTGCCATTATACTTTTATTTTGATTGAATTTTGCCATTGAATTTTGAATTTTGATTAGATTTTGTTACTTAACTTTGATCTTGTATAATTTTAAGACAAAATTAAATAGAAAAATTCCTTTAATATTTTACTTTAATAATTGGGGTTTAATAAATTTGTAAACAAAGGATGATACAAATCAAGCTTTATAAAATAAAAATCCTATGTTAATTTTATATTTTTTTTATAAATTAATTTATCTTTAAATCTTTCAATATTAAAGTAGAATGGAAAAATTCAATAAAAAATTAAAATTAAGTGACAAAATTCAATCAAATAACATCACAGTGGCAAATTTGCTTTGATTTCCAAAGTATAATGATAAATATTAATTCAAATAAAATATAGTGACAAATTTTAATATACACCTAAGGTATAATGGCAAATTTACTTACTAACACTTATTAAAACATAAACCCTAATGGGTTAATGAAATATAAGAGTGTTATCTCTTTCATTGTGCCATGCAAAATTGATTTTCTTATCAAAATAATTTTAGAAGAGTTGAAATAAGATTAAGTTTAATCTCGTATATATTCAAATATAGATTTTATGAGATATTTATTAAATAAATTTGATAATTTTTATATTTGAATCGTATTTATATATATATTAATTATGTAAATATAAATACAATGTGAATTATTAAATATATTAAGATCTTTTAAATACAATATGTATGTTTAACATGTTCTATTGATCGTGTTTAAATATGTTATACCTCATTTATTTTACCATTTTCATGTTGAGCAAACATTTTACATGCAAAACTGCCGCATCTAATATTAGAGTTAATTAAATTGCATCTTATAATAATATTTTATGTCAATATAATAACTAACAACTAATTTAATGAATTCAATACATCAGAAATATTAAAACATTTATTTATATATTCATATGTAGGTTTAATTTACATATTGTGTTAATTATTTGTAACACTTAATATAAAATTTAGAGTACTTTTTTAAAAATATTATTAATAACTATTATTTTTCAATAAAAATTGTTATATTAAATTTAATAATTTTGGACAAGAAATGAATACACTAAAAAAAACTAAAACAAGATAACATGTAAAAAAATAAATATAATATTAATATAAATTTATCAAAATTTATATAATATAAATTATTAAAGTATCACATATATGATATTTATGAAAAATATAATATAAATATATAAATAATAAAAATCTATGTATATTTATGCAATTATGAAAAAAACTGATTTTACCCTAAAAATTTAAACTTGCATAAATTACAAAATTCATGCTGATTTTTTTTTTAAAAAAAAAACATTGGCTTACATATCTCGTATTTATTTTTCAATATATTGAGTCAGCTGGCCTGTATGGTTTTACTTAACCACAGTAAAAGTACCCCACTGTTCAGTAAAAACATGAAAAAGGGTGTTTTTTTGTACTTTCACCTTAAAAAAAGCAAAAATTACGGTTATTTTAGGAATATAAGAAAATAAATATTATAATAAAAACTGAAAAAAATATTATTACTGTTTTTTAACAGCTTTTTTTTTTTTTTTTTACTAATAATAAGTTCTGAGTTTGAAATTTCAATGCAACGGTTGGTTTTCACTTTTACACACCTTTCGGTGATTATAACCTTAGCTTCGACATGATTGGTTTGCTTACGTCATCCTAATCCTCTTTGTACAAATCTCATTGGTTATCTTCCACTTATTTACTGCTGCCAAAATTCATTAATTTACTCCAAAATCAGTGCTCTTTATGTCTTAAACTCCTTTTTTTTAATTGGTAAGAAAAAAAAAGTTAAAAAAAAAACAAGTTTAAGATTTTTTTTATGTATTTGATTTAGATTAATTTTATTTTTTTCATAATATTATTTAAAATATTTTATATTTCAATAAATATCAACACGTTATTATTTATTTCATATAAAACTTTAACATAATTATTATATTATATTTTATATCATATCTTATTTTAATTATTTTTATGTGCCAATAATATTCATCTAGTATAATCTTGTTTAAATATTGATAAAAAGAGTTGAGTATACTCAAATAAGTAAGATATGAATGATAAGATATATTTTAAAAGAAAAAAATTATGATCCGTATCAATTTACTCTTAAAGAGAGACAGTTATAAATTTTTTAAAAAATTCATTAAAAATAGTAAAACTAATGAAGTTATTTAAATAAATAAAAAAAAAGAGATGTGATTGTGAAGAAAAATTACAGGAAGTATAGTCTTTCTGGGGCTAAGCCCTAACCAAGGGACTCAAATACTCTCATTAGGGAGTCAAATGTATTTAGAAAATTTTTATTACATAGATGATATGAAATTTTTAACTTTAAAAATTATTCATAAATTGTAAAATATTTTATGTTTAAAATATATTATAATAATTATTTATTATTTTATTAGTAAAATTTTCAAATTTAACTAATAAAAATAATTATTTACTTTCATATTTATCTTTAATACATCACGAATAAAATTTTTTAATTTTAAAAATAAAATTAAAAAACTTTATACACATTATTTTTTATTTAAATTTTAAAAAAATTTTTTTACTAAATTTTAAAAATACGTGTCGCTCTCCAAACACTCCGTGTGAAGTTTGAGAACTCCGTTGATTATATTTTAGAACATATCTAACCCCAAGGGAGTCAACACCTTAACCATGGATTAGAACTCTGGTTAAAAAATCAAGTGGTTAAGAAGGCAACCACAACCACAAATTTTTGTTATTATCAACAGTCATCCCTCCTCCTCCTCAGCTTCTCCTCCCTCCTCCGCCTCCTCGTCCTCCACTACCGTCGCCACCCTTTCCTTCATTTTCTAAGCAAAATCCCCCCAAACAAACAAAGAAGAAAGTACCAATCTTTTTTTCTACTTCTTTCTTTTCCCTATTTCCAAACGTCTTAATTTTCTACCGTTCTATCAAAATTCTTATAAACCCATCTTGAAAACCCTTTTCTAATTTCAGTTTCAGAATTTTTTTTTTCTGCTTTAATTTTAGGTGTTTTTGTTGACCCTAGATGTTAGAGCCATGGACATAGCCCCTACAAGCACACCCCCAATAAGCACCACACCAAAATCACCAGAGCCTGAGACTGAAACACCCACTCGGATCCAACCCATCAAGCCCAAATCTGTCACCAACGGTGTTCTCAAGCGCCACCACCACCACCACCAACACGCGCCATCCATAGATGTAACCTACAAAGAATGTCTCAAGAACCATGCAGCCACTTTGGGTGGCCATGCTTTAGATGGTTGTGGTGAATTCATGCCTTCCCCAACAGCCTCCCTTACAGACCCTACTTCCCTCAAATGCGCTGCTTGTGGCTGCCACCGTAACTTCCACCGCCGGGAACCTGATGACCCACCACCCACAACAGCCACCGCTACGATAGAATACCAGCCTCATCACCGCCACCATCCACCACCACCACCTCCGGCGAGTCAGCCACATCGTAGTCCTAACTCAGCTTCGCCACCTCCGATCTCATCATCGTACTACCCTTCAGCTCCCCACATGCTTTTAGCTCTTTCAGGAGGTCTCACCGGTGCATTAGACAACACTCACAATAACTCTCATTTTCCAGCTGGTGCTGGAACCCTTACAAACCCACTAAATCTTGGTTCCAACTCGAAGAAAAGATTCAGAACAAAGTTCACTCAGTTCCAGAAAGATAAGATGCTGGAGTTCTCGGAGAGAGTTGGGTGGAAGATTCAGAAAAGAGATGAAGAAGCCATTCAAGAGTTCTGTAATGAAGTTGGGGTTGATAGAGGGGTTTTGAAAGTTTGGATGCATAACAACAAGAACACTTTTGGGAAGAAAGATCAAGCCAACAATGGTGGAGGAACTGGAAATAACAACATTGCTAGTGGACTCGGCCATGAAAACAACAACAACAACGACAACAACAACAACAACAACAACAATGGTCAGAATCTGAACCATGACTTTGAAACTGATACTGTTCTTCATGTTGGAACTAATGGATCTTCTTCTTCCTCTTAATGATGATTATGATGATGATGATGATGATGATGATGATGATGAATCAACTCCATCTTTTTCTTTCAAATGGGGAGATAATAAACTGTTAGATAGAGTAAGAACTTGTTTATTAGCTGTTTTTTTTCCTTTATTTCTCTTTTAATTTCTGATCATTTTGTTCCTAATTAGTTTAATTAATGATCATCACTTTGTTGAGGATATAACATGAAAAACAGCTACTTTGATCCAAAAAGGGAATTTATTTTCTTTTTTTTTTTTTACTAGTTTTTACTTCACCATTTCTTTAGATTTCTGGGTTTTTGGGATCATAAACTTCCATGGTTTCAGTTTTCCAAAATCTTAAACCTTTAAATCTGTAATTACTTCCATATTATGCTGTTTTGATTTCTGTCTGAGATGATGAAGCAGAAAGTGTGTATAAAATATGTAATCAGATTATTTTAAAATATCCCATAAGCTTTATACTAATACTTTAGGCTTAAATTCATGTTTGAAAAGATTTTTTAATAGTTTATTTAGCTTATCATTTTTATAATCTTCCCAATCATCAGCCAAAAACAAAGGGTTTTTGTTTTTTGAGATGATTTTGCAGAGTAATTAATACACTATGGATCTTTGCTTGTGCATAATTGCAGTTTTTTAGTGGTTCAGAAATAAAGATTAATAATTTTTTATTATATTAAAAAAGTTATTTGAAGGTTTAGTTTGTTCTTCTTAAAGTACAAAAAGAATGCAATCTTAGTTAGCCTTTTAGTATGGTTTTAAGATATAATAATGCAGGAAAAACAAAGCTTTCAATGGGCTAATTAGGTTTAGGGTATAAAATAATAAATTTATATTTGATGCATTATTTGTATATAAAATATATATATAATATATAAATATTATTTTATTTAAAATAAAATTATTTATATTTATTTTAAAAATTTTTAATATAATCGTATAATGTATAAATTTATATATTATTAATATATTAAATATAAAATTAAAAATAATTAGTTGCTAATCACTTCGTATTATGTAATCTTTCATCTATGCAATGTTTTATTTCATGTTTCCTTTTTAGGGAAAGAAGAAGAAAGTAAAGAATCCATTGTTGATACTATTATTAGACATAGTATACTATTTCTATAATAGTTTTAATATTATTTATTAAGCTTAGTATTAAAATGGGAGACCGATGACTAAATTAAAGTCATATAAATAAATTTATTGGATGCCGGCCAATAGCAACTCTTTTGGGTTTTTCTTGGATTTTAGCCATTGGATGAAGTCATATTTTATGGGCACCGTCCTACCCTGGGTTTGAGTCTTAGAAGTTAATAATAATAATAATAATAATAATGTAATGCGATATATTTAAATACCTTTAGTATATTGACTGACATAAAGAAACATGTACGTATTGAAAACCTCAGCTGCAAAAGCATGGGTCGGTTCCCATTAGGTCGACCCTTAAGACCAGGGAGATTCACTAGCTTTGGTCAGTTTCCAAGATTTGGCTTCTAAATAAATGTGAGATAATGTTTCATTTTAATTTGATTTTGAAAAAAAAAAATTGATATAAAATTGATGAATTTCAGTCTGATTCATTAATTTTTTTAAATTTAAAAATAAATAAAAATTAACTAAAAATAAAAATTAATTAAATTAAAATAATTAAAAAATTTATAATTTAAGAATCCAAAATTAAATTGAATCTAATATAATTAAATATTATTCAAATCAACAATTACAATTAAAATAGATTTTCAATTTTTTAAAATTAAATTTCATTTAGTTTTTTTTTTGTAGCGCAAGCTTTTGATTTAATGCTACTACTGTTTTTGTTTTTTTTGGATAAAAGTGATGGGTCTGATTTAGTTCGGAAATTTGTCAATCCCCTGCCCTCACATCTCCTAATCTTTTTGGTGTGATAAAACTGATATTTACTGTTGATTGAAAGAAATTGTTAGGTCTAATAAAACTGACATTACATCAATAATATAATAATATCTATAACTTTTAGGTTAATGGGATTACATCAGCAATAATATACATATATATTTTTTTTCTGTTTTTTCCATGATTTAAGCTCACTCTTAATCTTAAAAAGGGTTGCTTATTCATCACAACAAGACCCGTTCATGGACGGGTCGGAGTGTGATCCATTCGGATTGGATCTCAAATAAAGTTTATTTTTAATTTAGACTTATTTTATTTTATTTAAATTTTTATCTAATAATAAAATTTTTATTTAAATTTAATTATAAAATATATACATATTATATATATTTTAAATTTTTTATTAATTATAAATAATAAATTTAAGTTTTCATGTTTATCCAAACTTGAATAATAAATAATGATGAAATTGTTTAGGTTTTTTTTAGCTTGTGAACTAGTAAAAAATTATTAATATTAGAAAAATCATGATTTAAACATTCAAATGGAAAAATAAAAATAAAATTAATATATACATCAAAATAATTTTATTATACTTAAATATTTAAATATTTATTATTTTTATATATATTTTATTCATATTTTAAATCATCACGTCTCTTTTTTCACAATAATACCAATCACTCGAAATTTTTAAATAATATTTTTTGGACTTACATTTTCCAACTGAATGGTTTTTTTGTACCAACATTTTTTTTAAACTAACCCTTAATAAAAAAACTTGAACTGAATTAAGTTTAATTTAATTTATTTTATTTTTTAATGGGGCAATTGGATTTCTGCTGCCACATAATTGTAACTATAGGAACTATTGATTGAATTTGACACTGCCAAAAAACTTTTTTTTATTAGAATTTCAAAGTTTGAAATTCGGTGGGTGATTTATAATTCACATCACCTTTACCCATAACTATAGAAAAATATAAATATAAATATTTAATATTTAATTTGATAATAAATATATGTATTTTTATGCAAAAGAAAATACACTGCGTGATGCTTATCCATAATGATTGCACAAGCTGTACAATAATTCAGATTGAACTATTTTTGGACTGTTTCTTTTAAATATTCTAACTATAAAAATAGGTATGGGCTAATAGCTAGAAGCCCAAGTAGATTTCAAATCACATGCATGCAAGGTTAATTATTCGTTTTTTCTTTTTATTGCCATATGGTTCTTATTAGATCTTTTAATTTTAACCATAATATAAAAATATAATATTAATATAATATGTCAGAATTTTTTTTTTCAATTTGTTAGAAATATATTTTTCAACAAACTTTTTCTTGATGAAAAATTATTAATGGTTTTAATATTTTTAACGAAATATTTCATCAAATTTCTTTTCTAACGAAAATAATATCTTTTTCAACAGAAACTTTTATCAAAAAGAGATCTTTGTCCAATAGTTGTTTAATAAATGCAAAAAATATAATAAATACAAATCATCTAATGCGCGAATCATATTGATATTTATGATTTTGATAAATTTAATAATTATATGTATTTATATTTATATATTTGACATGAAATTTAATGATATAATATGCATACAAATTGTCTGATATAGTTTTTACAATAAAAACTACAAAAGAAAAAAAAAATTGTTTTCAATCCTTTATTTGCTAGGCTATAAAAAAATGAACATATGCTTGCATTTATAATAATAGAAACCCAATTATTTCTCTTGATTGATTTGTATTTTCTTTGTCGTTATTTTCACTCAATGATGATCCCACAAGCGAATGGGTTCTCTTAATTAACAATAATTGTTTTAGCATATGAAGAATCTAAGAATTAGATAAAAATTGCATTCTTGGTTCAATTCAATGTATACATATTGTAGTTTGAGGTTTGAGTAGCAACTACTCAGGTAAAAAATTTTCAGTATTGAATTTGAAGTTTAATTCAGATGATTCATGCAATTATTTTTAAAGGATGACATCTAACAAGTTTTAAATTCAAATCCTATCATTTACAACCTTTTTTCTATCCTTAAATTACGGCTACCTTTATACTAAAAAAAAAAAAACTTTTAACTGTTCGAGAAACAAAAATAGATAAAAAAGCCCAAAGCAATTTTTAAGTACAAAAAATTTTCAAGCAAATAATAATGAGATTTTTTGTCTGAGTTTGAAATAGACAAGTTTGAATCCTCATATTTAATCAAGTAATTATTGAACCAAATGTTAGAAATACATAACTATGATATTTCTAAATGTGAATTTAATGTATAGTTTGGTGTAATTAATAATTCAAAAGGTCAAATTAGGTGGAATAGGGATTGAAAATTTGGAACTAAATCAATCTCAAAATAGGCTAAATTGGACCCTTCCTAAGTTGTTGGAGATTTCTTCAAAAGTATGTATATAACCTTGCTAATTAGCCCTCCCCTCAAACCTTTATTATTAGGTCCAAGAAAGAATTCACCCCTAGAACCTTAGTTATTAGCTCAGCCAACTAATCATATGGGAATTGCAGACAGTATAAGCTTCGTATCTATAGAGCATACCATACATTAAGGGGAAAAGTCTAAAGATAATAGCTGTTTAACTCTATTTTTTTAATTATTACATGACAAAGTTATTA
>JBBYHM010000027.1:1389820-1411540 GCA_038381775.1 Adansonia rubrostipa
AATATACATTTATTTTCAGTTTAGTAAATAAGATTTAGCATAATAAAAATTAATTAATTTATTATTAATGTCACTTACATGCATGTAAAAATGAGTAGTAAATTAAGAAGAAATTTAAATAAGATGATATTTATTTTTATAATAGTACTCACTTAAATTTTATAAATAAAATTTATAATTATTGAAATTAATCAATTTATTATGAATTCCATTTACACGTAACTAAAGAAAGTTAGATTGAGAATAAATTTAAGTTATTAAAATTAATCAATTTATCGTGAGTATAATATGAATGTTATATGTAATCTTAATAATGTAATTTGATAATCGATCGTGATATTGTTATTTAATTATTAAAATTAATTTATTAATAATAATAAAAATTAATAATAAGATTTTACACGTAACTCTAGTTATATTGAAAAATTTTTAAAAATAACCTCTCATTATATATATATATCACTTAATTTCATTTTTTGTTATATAAATTTTATTTAATTAATCTTTATATTGTAATTTTACTATTATTATTAATAATAATGTGATTCAAAATATGAGATGCATTGTAAACCAGTGTAAGGCATAATACCCAGTGCAATCACAGTATACTATACGTATAAATGCAATTTGAGGATTTTATTGGTAATTGGAATGTACATGTGGTTTTTTAGGTAATTCAATATTTCAATAAGGGTACATGAAAAATATGGGATTATCAATTTATCGTCATCTACGCTCCTCCATTTTCCACTGCAACTTCGCTTCAAAGAAAATAAAAATTATTTCATTTGGTTAGTTCTTTTTTTTTTTTTTCTTTGTTAATTTCTGTAAGTCACCATAACTCACGATTAACCCACAAAAGACAAGAAAAAACCCACAAAAATGCAAGTATTAGTTTGCAGCAATTCTTGTTCATTAAACCTCAACAGCAACAATGTTAAGAATCACTTGCTTATGGGTCGTCGTGAACTCTTGTCTACTTTATGTTCCAATGGCTCCCATAACAACATCGTTTCTCACAAACCCATTCCCATTTTAAGGTTAGTTTTCACATTTCCTTCATTAAATTCTGCTAATCCTTTTATACCCATTTAGCTTTCAAGTTGTATTTGCTTGGTAAAATCCATAAATTTAAGGGTTTTTTTTGTTTTTCTAATTACCTTTTCTTTTTTCTTTCTTTTCTTCATTTTAATTTGGGTTTAATTTATTTTTCTAGTATTTAAAACGGTAGTTGTGCTTGTGTTTCATGTGTATGTCTGTATATTCACGCATGGATTTATGTATGTATCAATTTATGCGTGTGTATACATATATATATGTGAGTGTGTGTGTGTGTTTATAGAATCATCATTATAATGTGATGTGTGTATCAATATAAGCATCAATGTAAAAGTGCGTACATATGTATATGTGTGCATGCACGGATGTCACTGTATATAAATACACATGTATGTTATATATTCATGTACATATATAGCTATGAACAATTATCTGTTTTTCTTTTATTGAACAAAATGAATGCTAGTAGTAATGGCCAAGAATGGTAATTATATCTATATTTCTCAGACTGGAGAGTAAGTGTTGGATACGGGTGTCCAACATGGGTCTGCTCAAATTTTTCTAAGTTTTTCCATATATTAAGAGGATTGTACCCTATATTCATGTTCGACTATGTGTCGGACACGGGTACATAAGGGGAAATGATAAGTCGGAGTAAAATAGATATATATATGCTTGCCATTGATGTTACAGAAAATGATTTCAACTTTCATTTTTTGTGCAGTTTTTTTTTTTTTTTAATATTGTTTTATTGATGCTTTTAGGATGGTTAGTGAAAGAATGGTAGATTTGGATGAAGTAATCATTGGCAAAAGTATTCCCTTTGCTACAAGGAGGGTGCTGTTAGCCAGTATTTTTGCCTATTGGAGTTACCATTCTTCAAGGTACTTATCAGGTCTGCACATTTCAGCTCTGATTTCCCCTAAGACACTTTAAGAAGTTAATTTATATTAATCACTTTTGTTGGTCAATGAAGTATTGAAGTCTTCTTTGCTTTATTTATTATTTAGCAGATTGTATTGTTGTTGACTACTAAGCTTACTCATGTAAATGAGTTGAAAAATTGGTGTCATCTATTTGAATGCACTCGTCAGTAAAATTTGTAACACTAGTAAACTGCCAACACCTTTATTGTTTGAAAAGGTGCTAGAAAGTAACAAATGGAAACTATGCTGTTGAAAGGATTTGGTGTAGGTAGCCGCTTCAAGTTTAATTTTATTCCTTCCTTCTTACTATTTCTGTACTTTTAGCTATTTGCTTCTGATGTTTGGATGCATGATGGATCTGCAGCCCAAGCATTGGGGGATCCCTCAGTGACGGTTGAAGATGTAACTCCTCCTGTTTTCCCTTCCGGAGCTCTCTTCCCTTCTGAGGTTCATTTTCAATAAGTCATTGTTGTCCTTCCTTTGGAATTCAGTGGTTAATTTACACTTCTGGGCTCTTCTGTACTGGTTTTTACCATTTGTTAAACTTATACATGTCAATTTGGCAGGAAAGAACTGTCCAACTCTTTGAAAAGAATACATACTCTGTTGTGAACATTTTTGATGTAACCTTGCGCCCTCAACTTAATGTAACTGGTGCTGTTGAGGTATTTTTTCAGATTTTCATTTTATCTGTCATTGTCTGTATTCTCTTATTCACATTAGCATGCTTATGACAGAGAGGGCTTAGAAACTCCCTCTTGCTGTCTCTCATTCATAGACTCTGAGCTATCCATAAAGCATTTTACTGCATTAACATTAAAATGCCCTCCTGCTTATTAACTCATTCAATGGTGCTGCAACATTATGTTTACTGGCAGATTCCGGAAGGAAATGGTTCCGGTGTCGTCTGGGATGAACAGGGACATATTGTGACAAATTATCACGGTAAGAGCTAACAAATGAACCCAAAGAGCTATATATTGATCAAGGACATCGACATTTCCAGTAGACTACTGTTTTCCATAGCAATTATCTGCTTTGACGAGTGTTAAAACATTATCATATAAGAATCTCCATTGTGTGAGAATCGTAGTTGATGCCTAACTGAAACAACCACCTATATAATGTTAATCTGTAATCAGTATCAGTTATATCAGATTAACGTTCTTCCTTTACATTTTTATTCTGCTCACTTCCTCGCTCCTTTCTTTCTTGTTATCTTTTCCAGGTTAACCGTTCTGTTTGCATGTTCAGTGATAGGTAATTCCCTCTCAAGAAATCCAAGTCCAGGGCAAGTTGTTGCACGAGTTAATATCCTAGCATCGGAAGGGTGAGATTTCAGTGCCCTTAGTCTTCGCTGATAAAGCGAGCTTTATTATCTTGTATTAATTTTTTTGACTGCTTCAGCTGTTTCTCAATTTGTTTAACTGCTGTTTTAAAGGGTACAAAAGAATTTTGAGGGTAAGTTGATTGGTGCCGATCGCACTAAAGACCTTGCTGTTTTAAAGGTATGTTTGCTTTTGATTTTCCTCTAAAGTACTATCTAAACTGCCTTGATGGTTGGTCTGATTTGCAAGTTACACCAATATATCTACGTTTTTGTTAGACATATTCAATCAACTTGAAACTGAAATTCATGATCTACAGTCTACACAGATAGACCTTTGATTTTGGTTTAATATAAGCTGATCATAGCTTTTGTATATATGCATGCTTACATAGTTGCACATCAATTTAAGAACCAGTCTACTCTGGCAAGGGAAGTTATGCGGGTCTATTGTATATCTGAGCTTCAGTTGTTTACTGCTGAGTGTTTAACGGATAATTTAATGTAGAAACTTCAATTTCCTAAACAATGAGATGAAGAAAGTTATCTGTACTAGTTCAACATTAGAAACAAATGTATATCTCCATTTTACCAAAAAGGAAAAAGAAAATCTATATGACCTGTAATGGCACAGAGCTTGATCAAATTATCCATCCAGTCAATGTTGTTCTTATTGTGCATATACTCTATAATATTGTAGATATCCAAAGTCTTGTGGTTTGGTCCCCTCGTCAAGCCCAACACAGAACAGATAGATGTAGCATTTAGTTCCTATATTCCTGCTGGTTATTGTTCTGATACCATTTATGGGGATCCTTAGACTTTCTTGACGTTGGATTGGGGTGTTGAAAATATACTAGTTTGCTGAAAGTTTATGAGCAACTGATGCTGATTTCTTCAACATGCTAGGTGGAAGCCTCTGAAGATTTGTTGAGGCCAATTAAGGTGGGGCAATCGTCTTCTCTAAGAGTCGGACAACAATGTTTGGCGATCGGAAATCCATTTGGTTTTGATCATACCCTCACCGTTGGAGTTGTTAGTGGATTGAATAGAGACATTTTTAGTCAAACTGGAGTCACGATTGGTGGTGGAATTCAAACGGATGCAGCCATCAATCCAGGAAACAGGTTCGCCAAATGATTCATCTAATCCTGTGTATACTTCTTGAAACTTTAAAGTTGATGTCTTCAAACAAGATTTTCACTGCTGCCACTTCTTGGCTTTCTTATTTTGTTGTAGTGGAGGTCCTCTATTGGATTCAAAAGGAAATTTGATTGGAATTAATACAGCTATATTCACACAGACAGGTGATTTTATGTTCTGCCATTTTTTTTTATGGCATATCTCGAATGCCATAATCTGAAAAAAAAAAATAATTATTTGAATATTGATTGCTCTGTATAAATGATAAGATATATTTCATGATTAGATGTTTCCCTGGCCTAAAAAAATAGTACTAATGAACTTGTGACTGTTGGATACGGATATGTGTTGGACATAGTTATGTTCAATTTTTCTACGTTTTTTCATATTTTGAGGGTTACTGGAGAGTCATATCCCCATATCCATATCCATATATGTGTCGGACATAGGTACTTACAGAAAAATAAAAATTTGGATCAACATAGGTAATAAAAGCTAGCAGCTTCCCATGTAATGCATTCTGGTTTTGTTATTTGTATTTCAGGTACATCAGCCGGTGTAGGATTTGCCATCCCATCCTCCACGGTGGTCAAGATTGTACCTCAGCTGATACAATTTGGCAAAGTAAGGTTCATCACTGATCAACGTCTTGGTCGGTCTCCTCCTTTTTCTGATTTTTGCTAACCGCTTTTCACCCCTCCTTCTCTATAAATACCTTTTACTTTCACCTTCTCTGCATTTTAACCATCAGTGCACTCGTAATTTGGAAAATTTGGGGATAAAATGATGGGTTTTATTACTAAGAGTCAAGCATATGAACAATTTTAACCTATCGTTGCCCTGAACGAACATTCTCTAGTGCTTTCTATCTCATCGTTCATCTACCATCAGGCTGTTCGAGCAGGTTTGAATATTGAAATTGCTCCTGACCTGATTGCTAATCAACTTAATGTTCGGAAAGGAGCCCTTATCCTACAGGTATTCCGAATTTAGTCTGAGCTTTTAAAATGCATCCATATTTTCAATTAGTCCGAGATTTTTCCACTGTCGATAGGCTGTTGCTTGTAGAATATTTATAAGTTTCTTATATTTAAGTACATGGTTCTTTAGGTTCCCAGTAACAGTTTTGCAGCCAAGGCTGGGCTACTCCCCACCACCCGGGGTTTTGCTGGTAATCTTATACTTGGCGATATCATTCTTGCTGTCGACAACAAACCTGTAAGTTTTTCTCTCCCCGTCAATATTTGATATCGACTTCATCGTTCTCAATGGCTTCCATTATTGTTTCACATTCATCTGGTCGAGCAAGATACGGAGTCATTGAACTAACAAAATTGTCATTTTGTCAACCTGGGTTGTGAAATCATGTTCGATTAAAATGCTTTCAGTTAATCTGCATCACATTCATTGATTCAATGCAGTTATTAATATGACATTCATTATTTTAAAACACTGTTGTTTTTCTCATTTTTGCTACCTATATGACGTCAGGTTAAAAACAAAGTAGAGTTATACAAAGCATTAGATGAATACAATGTTGGGGATAAGGTAATATTAAAGATTCAAAGAGGTAGTGAGAATATGGAGCTGCCAGTAATTCTAGAGGAAATAAGTTCTTGACAGGGTCTTCAAATATAATCTTTTAGGATGATTAACATGTACAAAAATCCCATGTTGAATCTTGAAAACTACCACCAATTTGTCAAATTTTCCATGTTTTATGGTGGATAAGGACCTAACAATTTGTGTATACATGTCATGTCTGTATATTTTGTCATGTTCTAATCGTGTTTAAAGTATTTCATATTTATATAAATTTTAACTCATTAATAATTTGTATTATAGAGATTTTGAGACATTTATGTATTCATTTTTTGTTGTATTTTAATTTTTTTTGTTATATTCGTATAATCATATTTAATATTCCTTACATACTTGTGAAGACATATATGGCAAAAAGCGGAGCTGCTTGTATACAAATATATGAGGTGCAATGTTAATTATAAACATGATTATCTATGTTACTTGTATTCTTAATTTTTTTTTAAAATATCTATATTTGAAATATATTTCGAATATAAGTATAATACTGTAATGACCCCTCTTGGCTTCTGTCATTAGACAAGGAAAGCGGAAACTTATACAAAAACAAATTGGTCATCAAAGAAAGTAGTCTGAGTTTGTCTAAACCCCGGGTTGAGGATAATTTGTAGGCAAGGCTGATGCGATTAATTCGCAGACTGATAGGATGACTTGGAAGAAAAGGCATTGGGCTGATACGAGAGATGGACCTACGCAGACAGATTTTAAATTAATTAAATATATTTGTGTCTGAGTGCATATTGATTTTGATATCGAAATCAATCGAATGCATACCCATTCTAACAGCGAAAGCCAGGTGCAGTGAGAATTAAATCTTGTAGGAACTTAAGCTGGAAGCAATAACAATAATGTAAAAAAAAAATTGAAAATGCCTGAAAATGTTAAAATATTTGAGAGTTTAAATCCCTTTCAGATGCTTTCATATTATGGGATAAGAATATTCAAATGAAGGATTTTTTTATTATTATTATATGACTTGACGGGCTTTAATATAAAAAAATGTGGGTTTCATAACTGAGTACCCAAACAATTGGGCAAACACATAGGCAATGTTGCCCATTAAACTTCGAGTCACTTGACTCAAATCGGACCCAATCTAGCACCCGCGAGTTCCATCTTCCTCCGTAATCCAAACAGAAGCTGGGTTTAGGGCTTTTGGTGGCTTAACCCTCTCAACTACTTTCCCTGCATTTCCTCTCTGTCTTGCTCTTTTCTGTCTGTTAATCGGGTTTTTACTCTTTTTTGTGGGTATTAAATGGGAAGAGGGTTGGTAACGCTTCTGTTTAGAATCTATACATCTAAGAACATTGTTTCTAGGGTTAAGTTTATGTTATCCAATCGATATTTTCCTTCTTTTAGACAATTTGAAAACTGGGTTTCGCATAAAGACCCTTTTCTTCCACCTTTCAATGTGCCCGGACGAGAGTTTTCGACGAGTTTGTTTGGTTTAATTGCTAAATTTAGGAACCATGGAGATGCTAATGTGAGATCTTTTTCTTCTGTTATTGAAAATGGGGATGATGATGGTGGGGAGGATACTGGAATTCGTGGTTCAAGAATGAATGGGAGTCAGGACGCGAAGTATATTGTGGATTTTGTGGACAGTGTTGATTTTGATAGTGTCAATGAGAATAAGGCTGAGGATGGCGTTGCTGATTTTAATGATAACAGTATGTATGGTTCGAGAGATGTTGAGTTGGAATGTGGAAGTGATAAAGAGAAGAAGGGTATTGTGGATTTCATGAGAATTAATAATTTTGATGATGTCCATGAGCATTCGGATGAGGATGGCGTTGATGATATTGAGGAAAACGGTGTGTGTGATTCAACAGTTGTTAAGTCAGAATGTGAAAGTGATGACGTAGGTAGTGAGAAAACCGTGAGTGATCAGCAAGTTGCCTTTCGAGATCCCGTGGAATTGTATCAGGAACTTCGCAATACTGAAAACCGTGCAAAGCTGAAGCCAGCAGATTGGGAGATCATACAGGAAGTTTTCAACTATTTCAGTAGATCAGGGTGGGCAGCCAATCAGGCTCTTGCCATTTACATTGGCAGGTCATTTTTCCCTACTGCTGTTCACAAGTTTCGTAACTTTTTCTTTAAGAAGCGTTCAGACGTTGTTGCTGAGCACTTGATATCACTTGGTCCATCAGATGCTGCTGTTAAGTTTCTTTTCCCTATATTTGTGGAGTTTTGTATTGAAGAATTTCCCAGTGAGATCAAGCAGTTTCGAAGTATGGTTCAATCAGCAGATCTTACAGAGCCACATACATGGTTTCCGTTTGCACGAGCAATGAAGCGAAAGATTATTTATCACTGTGGTCCAACAAATAGTGGCAAGACTTACAATGCTTTGCAACGCTTTATGGAGGCAAAGAAGGGTATTTATTGCAGTCCTCTTAGGCTTTTCGCTATGGAAGTTTTTGACAAAGTGAATGCACAAGGAGTTTATTGTAGTCTCCACACAGGGCAAGAAAAAAAATATGTCCCGTTTTCAAATCACGTTGCCTGTACTGTGGAAATGGTGTCAACAGAAGAATTGTATGATGTAGCTGTGATTGATGAAATCCAGATGATGGCAGACCCATATAGAGGTTATGCATGGACACGTGCATTGCTTGGATTGAAAGCTGATGAGATACATTTGTGTGGAGATCCAACCGTTCTGAATATTGTCAGAAAGATCTGCTCAGATACTGGAGATGAGTTGCATGAACATCATTACGGCAGGTTCAAACCATTAGTGGTTGAAGCCAAAACTCTATTGGGAGACCTTAAAAATGTTCGATCTGGTGACTGTATCGTTGCTTTCTCAAGGAGAGAGATATTTGAGGTAAAAATGGCTATTGAGAAACACACAAGTCACCGTTGCTGTGTTATTTATGGTGCCCTGCCACCAGAGACTCGCAGGCAACAAGCTAACTTGTTTAATGATCAGGATAATGAATTTGATGTGCTTGTTGCCAGTGATGCTGTGGGAATGGGATTGAATCTTAATATTAGGAGAGTTGTCTTTTATAGTCTTTCAAAGTACAATGGTGACAAGATTGTTCCAGTCCCACCATCACAGGTTAAGCAAATTGCAGGAAGAGCTGGTCGTAGAGGAAGTCGTTATCCCGATGGACTGACAACAACCTTGCGTTTAGATGATCTGGATTACCTAATTGAATGTTTAAAGCAACCCTTTGAAGAAGTTAAAAAAGTGGGTCTCTTTCCTTTCTTTGAGCAGGTTGATTTGTTTGCTGGGCAATTCCCTAATGTTATTTTCTGCCAGTTGCTCCAAAAATTTGGTGAAAATTGCCGTTTGGATGGGTCATACTTTTTGTGCCGACATGATCATATTAAGAAGGTAGCGAATATGTTGGAAAAGGTCCAGGGATTATCTTTGGAAGACCGGTTCAACTTTTGTTTTGCTCCAGTCAATATTAGAGACCCGAAAGCAATGTATCATCTCCTTAGGTTTGCTTCGGCTTACAGTCGAAATGTCCCGGTTAGCATAGCAATGGGCAGGCCAAAAGGTTCTGCTAAAAATGATGCTGAACTAGTCGATCTTGAGACTAGACACCAAGTTTTATCCATGTATCTCTGGTTATCTCACCACTTCAAGGAGGAAACCTTTCCTTATGTTAAGAAAGCAGAAGAAATGGCTATTGATGTTGCTGACTTGTTGGGCAAGTCTCTTGTCAATGCATGTTGGAAACCAGAATCGAGACAGGGAAAGAAACCTAGGCCTCGAGAAGGAAGAAGGGTATCAGAGACCAAGGTCACTTGTCAAGTTACATGAGATGTAAGTTTCTTGCAATTAAAATAAACATGTGGATTATTCTATAATAAGAAATTAGGCGTGGGATTCCAGTTTTAACTCTGTTCTGTGGTTCATTTGCTTTAAACTGTTGCTTTCAGCTAATTGTAAAAATTAATATGTAATGTCTGTGAGGGATGGATGGACCCTCATGATAGTTGAGTTGTTTTAAAACATGTGATTGTTTTCTTATTCTAAAACATTATATAGGGCTGACAGTCAAAATTACATCTTCATGCTAACAATTTGGTGTTCGCCATGCAGGAAAAGGCCAGATAAATCCGTGCCAGCAGACAATTCGTCAAAAGTAGCAACATAATCATATTGTGGGTAATTAATATTAGTACTCAACACGCCTAATGTTTTAGCTTTGCCGTTTAGTCTTGTCTTATTCTTCTTTTGCATTGGAAGAGGGTATAAATAAAAGCACAGAAAGTTGGGATAAATTTGGGGGAAGTTGATATCCGCCATAACATTTTTGTACCATAACTAAAAACCAGGCATAGGGAACCACCCTTTTGCTGACAATAAGATGGCCATTTTCTTTGGCATCATTGAGGCAAGCCATTGAGGTTTCCCATACTCAGGGAACATCTCCATTGCCAGATGTGTCAATATAAAATTTGATGACCAGCATGTTCTCAATTTAGGGTCTTACTTTAAAATTTTGTGAAGCTCATTGCATTTATATCTTGGTTGCAACAAAATGGATTCCATTTGTTCAGGTGCTTATATGTATTTACCATTCGAGTTAAACTCTATCTGATCTCCGATTATCACTTGAATTTGTATTCATAAAGTGTAGGCTTATTGCCCTTTTTTCATTTACCCTTTCTGCAGTGAATCCTAAATCTGCTGTAAAGGGGCTAACTTTATGGATCTAAAGGTGCCAGAATCGCATATTTTCATTGCAATACCGACAACTTTGTAGGTATGCTTATTATTTGATTCTGCTTAACTGGTTTGGTATGGTTACTAGGAGCATTGATAGCAGGTTTCTTTATCGCCTTCGATAATTAGATGGCGGTTTCTCTCGTCTGAAAAATTTCAAATGGTTTTTTCATCCGATCTTGCAGGTGAGATTTGCAATTATTCTGCTAAAAGGATCTATGAGATCAAGTTCCAGATGCCAAATTCCCTGACGAAGTTGACCGGAATTGCTGTGTTATTTTAATCTTAACTTCTAAAATCTTGTATCGAGTTTCCATAGAGGTCGAAACTTGAAAACCATACGAACCATTGGATTTCTATAATCATGATGATATGACGTAATGTTTCAGTGCAGCACGTTGTATATCGACTTCTAAAGCTTTCATGGTCTAAATTTCACGAGAGTTCTCATTAAAGAAATTAACAGAGTTCTTTTCAGTGTATAATCCTTTAGTTTTCTGTAATTTCCTATTCGTGAATGACTTCCTGATACCAGTAGTTTGTCGATCCATCATCAATATGATATGGTGATTTAACATTTGATCAAAAGTGTCATACCAGTATTTTATGTAATAAGATTAATCCATTAGTATTTTATGTATGCTAATCCATTAAAACAATTTACTGAAGGAATACAAGTTCTGATTGTAAATTCATATTTCTTTAAACACCAAATCTATAAAAAAAAAAAAAAAAAAAAAATCCCAGTCCACCAACAGGCAGGGTGCTCAAGGAGACAAAATCTCACTATCCAATCATAATGTCTACAAATATACATAAAATGGCTTAAAATTGTTAATAACATCAAAGAAGAGTTATGGCAATTTGGAAGGGTAAAACAGAAGGTAGAACTTAGGATATTCTAATACGGTCCTTCAAACATTAAACTTCTACATACCAGTATTCTTTCTGGATGAATGTAGCATGTCCGGGTAGTATACTCGAATCAATAATGGGGAGAAAAATTGTCTATCTTTGCCAAAAAAAAGTTCTTGAGGCCTTGTTTAATCACTGTTACTAACCTATGATGCTATTGTACAAGTATAATCCTATCTAAGAAGAAAGTAGGGATCAAATTCATTCCAAATATCATCTCTGAACCTGGTGTTTAAGCAGTTAGTAGTTGCACTGAACTTGGTCTCATGTAATCTAACTATTGACAAATACAGGTTCGAGATCAAAGGATTGTGGAGAAATGGAGCAATAGCTTTTCCCAATTCGGTAACGTTGGACAGTAGATGCATACCATCCTTGGTTTCCAAGTTGAAAATGCAGTTTGAGAGGACATAAAATCCAAGTAAATTTGCATATAATGGTAAAAATGCATCCTTATGGTTACCTACACCACCTATCCAGTCAAATGCCAGTTTTCCAATATGGTCCTTAGCAAACGATACCAGCTGATGGAAAAATCTCATTCTCCAATCAAGTAGATAATTCGTGACCTCTTCTTTATTGAACAATATGCCAGCCCAACATCTTGTAATCGGAAGCTTTTCCAAGTGGGAACAACATAGTTGACTAATCAACAGCTTCTCTTCATGATGATTATCGATTTCCTTGTCAAAAACCCGTCTCACAAGATCATCTTTGGATATTTCATAGTTTGCTGCATCTAGTACCAACCGTAAAAGATATTCAAAGTATACAATCCAGTGCCCAAAAATGGATGAAAGATGGTCAAAACTCAGTTCAATAACTTTTTCCACTTGTGTCGGTGCCCCACAAGTTTCGGGCTTTGTTCCAGAGCCTTTGGTGGAAAGACACTTCTGGATGTCAGTGGCAAGCTTTTGTCTAATTCCATCATCTTCATCCTCAAGCAGTTTGATACATGTGAACCAAATCTCCAGTATTTGATGTGCACGTATATTTACAGCATCTTGATGTTCAAAGCACAAGAAAGAAGAAGAAATTTGTTGGTTGATCACAGAAGAAGCAATTACCTCAGCTTGTTCCAACAAGCCAGAAGCTAACATAGATTCTGCTGCTGCCCTCCGCATGTTCACTGGCTCGGAAGAAGAACTATGCTGCTTAATGAGATCAACATAAAAGGTAATGTATTCATAAAAGCAAGCCAATCTTTCTGATCTTTCTGTCTGATTAGATTCGTTATATCCAGTAGTTTTCTGCCCCTTATAGGTAAAACCACTAAATAGCCTTATAAACTGCTTTACACATATTGCCAGACAACAAATGAGTGTTTCTCGTGTTTTAGCATGTCGTGTGAGCTTGAACAAGGATATCAGCCTATCCCAAAGCTGAAACACAGAATCACAATTCAACGCACCAACATAAAGCGTTCCATCACTCTCTTCTTCACTTAGCTCCTGAAACTTGAGCAGGTTCCAAGTGAAGAAAATCCTCAGAACGTGATATGTACATCTATGATTCTTCTCCAGTTCCAAGAGCTTCATCAGTGTAGTCTGAAGGTTTGCTTTTATCCAGCTCCTTATAATTCGGGTATCGCTGCTAGATAGATAATTCATCTCACTGCCAGATATAGACTTCAGGAACTTATGCAGCCACTTCAAAGTTACTAGTCGAACTTCATACGAAGAATCTGAGAAAGAGCGAATCAACCTTTCCAGGAATCCAGAGTTCTCCACTTCATGGATTGGAGACACCATTGAATTTGATGGAGATCTTTGAGGAATCTGAAAAACTGCTTCACCAACTTCATTTGATGGTTGAAATAAACAACTAAAATAAGATGCAGCTGCTTGTTGACGAAGTTCAGCTATTGTTGGATCATAATATGGAAGCCCATAAGAAGCTTCTACATCTAAGCATTCCGTAGAGAATTCCAAAAGTAGGTTTCTGATAGCGAACAAATTTTTGCTCGTATAACATGATCTTGCAACAAGAAGCATGTTATCCAGCACTTGCAGGAAAGTGCAATTGAGGATGGGGCAAGGGCATGTTTTGGGGCTAGCAACCCACAAACACGTTACAAGAACTTTCATCAAGTCACCAAGAATCTGATCTTTCTTTGAGAAATCAGCAAGATTTCTACAATTTATATCAAGAAGAGCACCTAATTGCAACAGAAGTCCATGAATTAAATTAAAGGAAGCATAGTGGGCTCCACTGGCTGGATCTAATGAGATTGAAGCTGCAGGAGATGCCGTGTTTTGGTTCGCAGCATGAGGCAATTCAGAAGCAATATTAAGGAGAACAGTCGGCAATTTCTCGTTAGATACCAGTCCTGTCAAAGCTCGTGATGCAAGAATACGAACTCGCAAATTGCTTTGGGTCGAGCACTTCATAATGAAAGGCATGAAGATGAAAGGATCCAGGTCATCCCCAGTCTCACTCGCAATTGTTGAAGGCTTGAGCCTAGATAACAGAATCAGCATAGGGCACAAACTTGGGTGCACAACTTTTGCCAGGTTGGATTCGGATTGTCCAGACAATGCATCACCAAGCAACTCGGTTGCAATTTTCAGTTCATTGAACAGGAAAGGATGCAGCAAAGGATACCTTCAGGACAAGATTTTATCAAATTTTAGCCAAGAAAAAGTATTGTAGCTTTCATGCAGAAATAGAATGTAATTATAACAACAAGGGAATCCATAAAGCTAAGGCTGGCGAAGAGCAGATGACAACTCCTATGCCATCTCTAAAGCAGGGCTCCAACCACCAATCCCTACCTAACCAGATTCCAAGCTCACAAATCCCATCGGCAGCATATGGAATTAAATAAGTAAGATCTATGATTTCAGTTTTACTTTCAAAAAAAAAAAAAAATGCTATCAGAAAGGCATAGAAGATAAAAATAGAAAAGGTAAAAAGAACATTAAAAAGCAACAAGAAAAAATATATCATAAATCTACCATTCTCTGTCAACAAAAATGAAGAATTGCAACTACAGGATTGGTAATCAAATTTCATATCACCAAACAAAAGGTCATAAATGAAAACAAACAGATCTTGGAAAGCAGCAGCATTCTTATTAGGACTTGATTATGCAATAGCAAGTACTTTAATGCATGGATTTACCCGCAAAGTGAAAAAGTAAATAGTGCCCATCCCCCTCCCACCCCTTTCTTATTAAACCAGCAAATGTGCAATTCACTGCTCTGAAGTTTCATTTGGTAACCCTGTGAAGAACTCGACTTTTAATAACTTGTGGGTAAAATAAACTTCCAGCTTCGGTATACATATTTTGAAACTTTATAGCAGGCTCACATAGTTATCCATGTATGAAATATGCAAAATGAAAGAGACGGCTAGTGAAAGAACTTTTACCTATGAAAAAATTCAAGCCCAGTTAATGCACGTCGAGAAGATTCTCGTTTATGAACATTAAGGAACCCAATCATCCGACGTACCAAGGCAGTGTATGCCAGACAAGCACTATTACGAACCTCCCAATATGGTGAAGAGAAAGAGCGAACTGAAACAATCAAAGCCTCAGCAGCAAAACCAGAAGTGTCGGAAGCAAGGTTAGCGTCATTGAAAGCAGCTCTAAGGATATTAAAGGCATGCACAGTTGGAACAACACCTTCATCTCTGATCTTTGAGGTTTTTTCGGTTGCAATCATCTCCGGTATCAGCACAGAATTGGTATCTTGGCCAGCCTTTGTTGATGAAATCTGGCATGAGACATTTGTGCAATTGGTTTCAGATGGACTCAACAAAGACCCATTTGCTAAATCTATAAGCCATCTAAGCGCTCGCAGGAGCAGCTTCTTTGGGGCACCTTCTGGTTCTGCAAGGAAAAGAGCAATGAATGCTGCAGGTATACCTGCACTTCTTCTTAGCAAATCATCAACAGTTTGTCCTTTTGCTACTGTTCTCTCCATAAGCTGCTCCATCCAAGATTCTGTCAGCTTACAAAGCCTGTTAAGGAAGACAACATTAAATGGGTTTACAACATATATTTTTTTATCCTACAAATAATGTTCCAAATATTGGACCAGTAAATATCTAATGCAGGCCATTTGTAAGACAAGCGTTAACTTAAGTAAAAAAATTCAAAACACTTGAATGAACATATTGCCTTTCCCTCTCCCTCTATCCCTCTCTTTTCTTTTCTTTTTCCAAAAAAGAAAAAAAGGGAAATAAAAAAGCTAGAGTATGCAGAAGCATAAGCTCTGTCATTCCTTTTACCCCAACTCCCACGTGGCAAGATTTGATCCTAAATATTGGTAAAAAAACATACTTTCTTTAACAGCTAACTGGCACTTCATAGATAGTGTGTAGTCTGCTACTGCAAATATGAGAAACAAGATCATACAGAAGCAGCTCTGGAAGACAGATGAAACTTACATCAGGTCATTTGAACAGAGTAGACGATTGCAAAGGGCTGTGAAACCTGCTCTTGTCTTATCAATTGCACCATTATGTTTCATCTTCAGAAGTACTTCCAGGAAATGGTTGCCAATTTTCTCTAATTGTTTTAGATCAAGCATTCCTTCAGATATTGCTCTCAACGAAGCATCAGTTGAATCATAACTTGGTTGTCCAGATTCTAATGGACCTGAACTGTAACTTGGCAAAGGTATTTTACGTGTAATGGTCCCCAAAAGAAGACTTAGCTGGAAACAAGAAGAGTTCTATACTTAATACCATGGCCCTTATTTATATAAGCCAAGAAATCTGGGATTATATAAATATTTTAACAAGGTTTTCCTTCATTTTGAGGGTGTTCAATACTGGAACTATTTATTAGCTACAAACTCATTTTTTTTGTCTTATTGTCAGCAATGAGCGGAAATAATGAGTATATTTTTTCAATAGCATAACAAACAAGCTTAGTACCTCTTTCATAGCTAGCCAGCAACCAACCATAACAATCTGATCTGATGGTCTTGCATCCCGAACAGATTTTGAGCTTTTGTCTTCCTGGTCTATTGAAAGTACAGGAGCATCCATCTCATCAGGACCATCCAGCAAGAAAGCATCAGTGTCAACCATATCATCCATATCCTCAGGCAGGTACCAGGCATCTGCAGAAACAACCCATAGGGCCAACGAAGTTATTCGCACGACCAGCTCCAAGAGTTTCTCCAATGCCTGTCTCATATCTGAAATACTACACAAGACTGCATCAGAATTCCAATCCAATTCCTCAAAAGTATATCGTAGAGTGAGTAATACGCCATGAACAAAACTATTCTTGCATGCTTCAGTAAGATCCTTCTCTCCTTCCTCCACGGCAACATCCAACCAATGAATAAGTGATTTCACATACTCCACAACGGGATGAACAGATGAACATTTCTGATAATCCACATTTAACGATGAATACTGAGAATGAGAACATACGACACTAACAGAAACTCTGACTCTCCACCCCAGGTCCAGCACATACTTTCTAAATATGAGCCGTAAGGTTAGAGCACCAGCATCACTCTCTCTCACACGTGGACTGCAAACTAACTTCTTAGCCCATGCAATTACTTTCTGGACCATGTCTTCACTTGAAATGCCAGGAAGCGGAGTGGGAAAATGTAGCAGTATGCGGAAAGAACTCTCTCGCAGTCTGTCCCAACTATCAATTATCGATCCAACTAACAGGAAAGTTAAGTCGGGCGAAGTAATTCCTACAGCGTAAGGATAAAGGCAGCTCTCAGGATAAATAGAAGCTGAGCTTTCTTGAGAAGAAGGTATGACAGGCCAAATATTGATCATTATCTGTATGAGCTCCATGGCCATTATTTTTCTCTTATAAGGAGCAGAAGGATAACATGAGAAAAACAGAAAACAACTCAACCACCTTATAAAATTAAATAGCTCCTCTGCCATGCTAACTACATTTTCCTCAGTTCCCTTGCACAGACACAACTCACCATTTTCCTGGTTCATACGAGGCTGCCAGTTGCCCTGCTTAAGCTGCCTCTCCAAAGCTGTACGGACACGAGAAAAGAACTTCCTAAACAAGCTGCTCCATTTCATCTGAAAACCTGTTGAAGAAGACCTCATGTTCAATGGCACAGCTCTTTTTATTAGAGAGAGTTCCAAACGGGAAGGCAGACTAGATGTCTTGGGGTTTAAGAAAAGGAACTCTGCAGTATCTACACGAAGTGACTCATCAATGTGTGTCAATGCTAATACAAGCCACCCAACAAGGATCCTAATTTTTATCCCTTTTATGCAGACAACAGCAAAGAGATCAAAGCTTTTTGTTTTCACCATACCATCCATTTCAGATGCCATAGAGTCATCACAAAAATCAATATCCCCTTCAATTAAAGCAAGTGAACGAGAAACCTTAAGCAAAGAGACTAACACAGCCACTTTCTGGTCTACTCTTAGTTCCATATTTGTGCCATCAAGATCAGGATAAAAGAGGTCATTTTCCATCGCAGTTGGCCCAATGGAGATACAGGCAAGTAGAGGAAATATACCATCAACATCCACTTCTAGTAAAACCGGAAGAGCATATGTGTTCAAATTTGAACGAAGCTTTGAAATCCCAGAAGCAAGACCATGCAAAAGAGGGGGCAAACAATGCCCTCTATAAATTGCATACCCTCTTTCAATACCGTAACTACTCCAACACTCATCACGTAAATATTCAAGGAAACACTTCAAGAATGATGTGGCAGCACAACATACATCATCATCGGTGTATGCCTGTACTACTTCAAACAGCAGGTCAGGACTCATATCCAGCATAGTCTTTGCGCCAAACCTCTTGGTCAACAAAGCTAAAGGAACATATCTCCCCTTACACCGTGACCCTAAACGAAGAAGATCTGAAGCAATTTTTTGTAGGAATGACTTTATTTTCTCACTACCCTCTGCCCCACAAAGAGTGGACTGAATGTCCAAAAAAAGATCAAAAATAAGATGAACTTGTTTGACTGTTTGACTTAGAGGATCTTCCAAGTTATTCCATATTATTCTCACCATTCGGGTTCCCATATCCTCCGGCAATGGGTTGTAATTTTCAGATGCTTTTGTAAGGTTTGCCAGCATAGAGGTCTTAATCTGTTGCAAACAAATTTGCATTACAGTTAATGCATGAAAGTTAAAATGGCTATCTGTGGGGTTCTCACAGTAATTACACAGCTCAGGCAAAATCCCATCATACAATATAGTCTTCACAGAACTAGCAACATTTCCACGAGACTCAACATCATCACAAATTTCCCTAGATACAACAAAATGTGTATTTAGTACCATTCTAGGAACAGCAGTAAGAATGCCTCTAATCAAGGAAAGCCTGTTCAACCCTGAGAGACTACGTATGTCAAGACAAACATCTCCTTTATATGGAACTTTGGTAATAACATTGTTAAACGAACCCTCACTATTGGTGCAAGAACTACTAACAGTTTGATCAAATATACCTTCAATGATGATCAAACCAAGCTCTTGATCACTAAGACAAACTTGCAAAGCAGCAAAAAAGCTCACACCAGCCGCCACAAAGCAGTCCCTCGAAAATGCCACTGATTTCAAGAGACTTACCAAAACCCCTAAAGCCATCTCCATCACATTAGAATCATCACCACCCAAGTTGTTAAATTTCCCCGGGAACTTCTGGAATAAGTAATACAAGCAAGACAAAGCCTCCTGACACTGCTCCAGAACTACAGGAGAAGGTCTAGCCCACTCTTCAGTCTCCAAAACCACACTTTTCAAACCCAAAACAATATCCCAACAAACCAAAACAGCACAATCTTCAATCACATCAACTAAAAACCCCAACTTTGGCATTCCCATTACTGATAAAGCCACACGTGACACAGAGAAACGCTTCTTCTTTTTACTAGTTGTACCATACTCATTCAAAAGTAACCTGAAACACTCGCCAATAACAGGTTGAAAAACTTCCTTGGTTTTAGCCAAAACTGACAAAAGGGTTCTATGCAAAGGCATCGAATTTTCCAGCAAGAACACTTCCAAGTAAAAAGCTGCCGCCGTTGAAACCAATGCCTCATTTTTTTCACCTTCTTTTACTAATAGTTCATTGAAAGAAGAAGCCAGCTTTCTGACATGGTTAACTTGGGAATAAGTTGAGTTCAAAGAGATGAGATGCTGAAGCTCGTTGTAGAAGGTTGGAGATGAGACAGAAAGCGACGATTGGCTTAAGGAATCTATGAAGGAAGGTGGGAAAACGACGGCGTTGTATGTGTAACGGTGGCGATGCTGAATAGCTCTCCACTTGGCTGACATTTTTCTTTCTTTTTTTTTTTTTTTTTTGGGAGATCGAAGTTGGTGGTTTTGGAGTGGGTTTATTTCCGAGATTTCTGACTCTTAGGAGACAGGGAGAAACAAGAGAAAACTAGAAGTGGCGGCTTGTTTAAGGGAGGTTTTAAGTTAGAACTGGTTTTTGTTGCAGGTACGAGGTTAGGGTAAAGCTCGAGCTTGCTTGCTTGAAGAACACAGAGAGGTCCAGAATTGTTATTGGGCCTATGTTTCGGAGATTGAAGAACCAACCCGAGATTCTGGCCCAAGCCTTCTTTGTAGTTTATGGTGCAGACTAGAGATGTATATGGGCCGGATCGAATCAGGTCCAAGATATTTATCTCTTATATAGCTCAGGTTGGATCAGACTTGAGCTAGATCACGGATTCATAGTACTATTTAAAATAATATTTAAAATTTTTTATATTAATATTTATAATTAAATTTAAATAAAAATATTTATTTTATTACATAAATATTAATTCAATTCGTGCTAGTCTAAATTAGTAAAAGCTTACCTAAGAACAGATAGGTTACTCAACCCATGAATAAATCTAGATTCATATTTCAAACCCTGTATTTAATTTTCATATTTGATTTTATTTTGTCATTTCAAAATATATATAATTAAAAATTATTTGATATATATATATATATATATATATATATGTCAAAACATTTTTGATGAATTTTCGGATTTTGGGTTTTTGAAGAACATGTATTTCTTTCACATGAATTTTGTTCTTAAATGTATAAACCAAGAGACAATAAGTATCATTAATTAATAGAGTTTTGTGATAAGTTCACTTTCAATAGTTCATACACAATTTGTATTGTTTTTCGTGTATGAAATTATACCAAATATGTTTTATAACTAAAATTAAGATTAAAAAAAATAATAATATGTGTGATTCTTCTTTAATTGTTAATGCTAATAAATTGTTTTATGATTAAAATATTAAAAAAAATTGAATTATTTCACTTTTTTTTAAGTAAGTTCCTATATTTTTATTATACCTAAATAAATAATCTCTATTCTTTTATTTGTGGATAATTAAGTCCTTATTTTAAACAAATTAAAGGCTTAATTAAATACAAATTAAAGCTTTAGGGTTTATTTGAATTTAAACTAAAAGTTAAGAATTCATTTGAATATAATAAAAGTAAAGAATTTATCTAAAGTAATTAAAATGATAAAATTTATTTATTTTTAGCCATGTTTTATCCGTCCAAGATTGTGAAAGCAATCCTTATAAGTTAACAAATGCTTTTATCTTGCTATAATGTTCATTGTAATTACTTTTGCAATAAACTTCATAGCCGGAGATTAAAGAGGTTCTTTTTAACCAATAGTTTGAACAATTTACCATGCCTTGAATCATTTCTGGGGCACAAAAATCTTCATTTTACTGCACGCATAACTTCGGGATAAAAAAATTACAAAAATTAATATTTAAATTTGAAAATGATAGCATAAATTAATTTAACTAAATTTCGAGTTCAAAAGCTATACTATTGTCCTACTGAAGCACACATTCCCCTAGAGTTGGACAAATTATTGGACCTAGACTTTGTTCTCCATTTCATCATAAATGTGACTGTAATTGAGAACCAAAACTATAAATTTCTGGGGAAATTTTGAAAAAAAAAAAAAAACTGCTGTTTAAAGTCATCTGGTCGAGCAAAGATATGGTCCTTCTCCAACGTGAATAATACCACTTGATCATGAACATGAACCCCCTTTATTTACTTGGAAATGAATAAGGACAATGGCAAAGTCAGTCAACCAG
>JBBYHM010000027.1:1411640-1430047 GCA_038381775.1 Adansonia rubrostipa
TATTATTATTATTATTATTATTATTCAAAGAAATATTTAAAATTTTACTATTAACATACATAAACTCTCAATATTTATTGAATTTAACTAATTAAATTAAAAATAATAATAAATAGATGATATACTTTATTGATAATATTTTTAAAGTTTATGATATGATTTACATTTTAATAAATTATTATTTTATCATATTTAGACATTTTCAAGGTTGGGATACCCACTCCCCAATTGGGCCTCGGCCTCGGCCTCGGCCTAGGCCCAGGTTCTTATATTTTTATTTCAGACTAGCCTGACCTAGTTTGGAATAATAATTTTAAATTAAAATAACATATATTTTATTTAAATTTAATTATAAAATATGTAAATATTAATAAAAAATACTTTTTAATGTGATGAGCAATAATTCTGGTTTAAAGAGGAGGTCTGGGTATGTTAAATAAGGACTTGAGCTTGGGATTTAAAAAAAAAATTCGGACCGCTACCCAAACTAACCTATGAGTAAGTTTAGTCATATAAAAAATAGAAATTAAGTTTTTAATATTTAATTAAATTATTAAAAGAATATTAAAATAAAATTGACAATTAAAGTTTTTGATTTATAAAAAAATTATTTAATTAGAATTTCACCATATTTATTTTTAGTATCAAATTCAGGTTGGGTTCAAGTTCGGGTTATTTCAAGTTGGACCATTTCGAATTCGGCCATTTTAGGTTTAGATTTTTTCGAGTTCAGGGTATTAATTTTTTTATTAAATTAAATTTAATTCGAGTTCAAATTTAAATTTTTTCTTTGATAAATTTTTAAATTTAAATTTATTTTATCTCCTTCACTTCTTTCCGTGCTCGGCTAAAGGACTGAACCAGCGAAGATTATATTAAAGCAAAAGGACTCCTTTCCCAACGCGGCAAGAGGACTAAACCAGCAAAGGTTAGATTAAAAGCAAAAAGTCGCTCCCCTTACTCAGCGAACGGACTGAGCCAGCAAAAGTTGAGAAAAGAATCATTATACCAATTATCTTATCTTTAAAGCATAATTAACGATTAAACATAGTTGATAATTATTCTTCTGTAGATATTGGACCATTATCTTATGATTCCCGAACAGCATATAAAGCATATACATTTCTTAAATTAATATTGTAATTTGAAGTTGAATTGTATATTTAAATAAATAGCGTGGAATATATAGTTATATATAAATGTGAACACTCATACCTTAAAGAGAATTCAACTACAATTCTTACAATAATTTAGAGATGGATTAACATTTAATATACTAGTAGTAAAAATTTTTAACTTTACGAACGAGTTAAGAGTTTGTCACGTATCTTATTTTTTTAATTAATTTTTTATTATATTTAAAGGGTGTGTATAATCATTTTAATATTATTTGTGGGGTTTAAAACTCCACTAGCTTTAGATAAAATAATTTTTTTAAAGATTAATATTTAATGCACTGACAGTAAAAATTCTTTAACTCTATACAAGTAAATTTCTGATACACATGTCCCCATTTTTGCACACTTTATTTATCTTGTAGACGGTACACTGGCTTAGCAAGCAAGTGTTTGGCCCTTGGGACGGTTAGTCCAAATTTCTCGCTCATGCTCAAGTCATTAGGCGACATTCCATCGGGTAGCTCCCACTCAAAACAGTGCACCAACTGAGCCAAAACAAGACGAACAGTTGTTAAGCCTAATTGCAGTCCTGGACATCCTCTACGACCCGATCCAAATGGGATAAGCTGAAAATCATGTCCTCGAAGGTCTATGTTGCTATTAACAAACCTTTCTGGATAAAATTGATCAACATTATCTGACCAGACCTTGGGGTCTCGCCCTATTGCCCAAGTATTTATCAAGATCCGTGACTTTTTTGGTATATGATATCCATTTATCGTAATATCCTCCATAGATTCATGTGGAATTAGGAATGGTGCAACTGGATGCAACCTTAAGCTTTCTTTCAGGACCATATCTAAGTAGGTCAATTTTGCTAAATCTGTCTCTTCCACCATTCTATTCATCCCGACAACACTTTCCAACTCTTCTTGGAGACGTGATTTAACTCGAGGATGCCTTAAAATTTCGGCAAATGCCCATTCAATCACTACTGCCGAAGTTTCAAGTGCAGCCGCGATCATGTCAAGTATAATGGCTTTGATATTTGTTCGATCAATTACGTATACTTGCTCTTCATCGTTCGGATTCATAGGCTGATTCAAATACGAAAGCATCACATCAACGAAATCCCGATGCTGTTTTTGCTGCCCTTTATTGTTCTCTTGTTCATGCTCATCAATTATCTCCTCCAAGAATTTGTCACAGCCCTTTCTTATTGCCTCAAAACGTGGTATCAGACCCTGGGTCAAGTAAGTATATGGGTTTAAAACAATTCTCCAACTGTTAAATGCTAAACCCTTAATCTATGATAAATTATCAAATTGTGGATATGCAGGTAAAAGAAGTTCTCCAAATAAATTATGAAAGAAATTCACATTTAAGATTTTATTCTAAAATGTTCCTCGTCGGTATAGAATCCTGACTCACATATTCAATTTGATATCATTAAATATGAAGTCAATGGGAAGTAATAAACAGCACTTGTCTCCAAAGTGATATGGTCTTTTTTAGTCTCATCTATACTTTCAATGCTTTGTCGATTTCTTCACACTATTGAACTGATTCGAATTGGAAACGAGAATATATATATATATATATATGAGTACAAATTTACTGTTGTAACTATGTTAGTAGTTTAAATTTATTATTAAATTTTTATCTGATTTAATTTTATTATATTTATAATTCTGAAGCACGTTTATCATATACTTTTAATTTTAAAACAATTAAAAAATATTCAATTACAAACTTCAAAACAATTTTGAAAGTGAATTTAAAAAAAAAAGAAAAGAAGAAGAAACAATTTTGGAAGTGGCATAGCAGGAAAAAAATAAAATAAAAAAGCAGCCATGCCACTGAAACTCGAAATTTTCTTTTTATCTTCTTTCATCTCTCTCTCTCTTGCTCTTGTTTTACAATGACATTTCTTTTATTAAAATAGATTGTAAAGTTGTCTTACTTTTTTCTCTTATTACTTTTATCGTGACAGTGTTTAATAAATAAAATGTCAAATCATATCTTTTGCAATTGGCCTTTTGACTTTATGTCGTTTTCAAGGTTTTTTCTTTATAATGTGGCTGCTAATGAAGTATTCTACAAAATATTAAATATTCTATACAATGAAAAAGTGACTTTGAATTACTTAATAATTTCATGTATAATCCAAGTCTCTTACATGTGATGGTTATATTATTAGAAAAATTATTTTATCCATGACTTATGGTTAGCTCTTAGTTTTCTTTGTAAAATAATAAAATCTCTAAAAAAAATCAAAAATAAACTCATATTGTTATTAACAAATATCATGTCAAAATAAACTCATATTATTAATAGTTTGCTAGTCTTTCCACTTCTATTAATAAATATTTAGGCAGAGAAAAGAACATACGATAAATTGATAACTAATTTTTTAATGATAATACTCTTATCGATGTTTATATCAATGACGATTCTTTTACCATAATAAATATTTTTTTATAAATATTTAATCTCTATCTCACACAACCTATCATTAGAGCATTCCAGTAAGTAGCTCTATATAATAATAATAAGTTGATAGACCTTCGTATTTCTGATTATGATAGAATAATTACACTAGATATGATCAAAGATTTATATTTAGAGTTACATGCTAATTAAATTGTTAGACTTTTTTTATTCGGACTTTTCTGTCATAGTTAAATGTATCTTTAAGGGTGTTTTATTTATTTATTCATTAATTCTTATTTATGGTCATGAGAATGTGAGTTAAACAATAAATTAAATCTAATAATTTTAAATACAATATGAATATAATACGCAAAAAGTATCAAAATTTGATTTGAAAAAATAATATAATTATAACGCAAATATATTTTTTTTATCAAAATTTATATAATATAAATTATTAATATATCAAAATTTGGTATAAATATATAATACTTTAAACATCATTAATTGCACCATAAAACTATACAAACACTACACAAATATGATATAAATATATAAATATATAAAAATTTATATGAATTATTAATGTATCAAAATTTATATAAATATAATATATATTAAACACAATTGTGATAAAAAAATAAATACGACTTACATATTTATTTATATATATACGTATTAATTGTAGTTTCCCAAAAAAAAAAAAAAAACTCGGCTTTTGTAAGTAGCTATCCTTTGTACTTATGTTCATGAACTCTTCATACCTAGTGCATGCTCCATCCTTTCCCTATGAACACTTGTTAGCACAATTTTTTTTTTTTTAAAAAAAAAGACTTGCTAATTAGCACAAAGCTGTGAATTAAAAAATTATTTTTTGTCTTATAATTAAGTTAATATGTTATTCTTCAAATTCACCTTCAATAAATAAAGGATGGGTAATTAAAGAATAATTACTTTCTTTTAGACTATATAGAACTTGATTTGGAATTTTGAATTTAATGTGAGAATATTCAAGAACATTATGACATCTCTATAGAGAGAGAGAGAGAGACAGAGAGAGAGACAGAGAGAGAGACAGAGGCAGATCGATAAAGAAATAAATAGACGGATAGATACCTGAAGATCAAATGGTGCAAGAAATGGCACATAATCTGCTATGTTGAAAGTTCCTGATAACCTTAGGGCCTCATGAATAAGCGGCTTCAAGTCAAATTTATCATCTTTACTTCGGCCTATGATCATCTTATACATGATATCCTCCATAACTTCAATTGCCTTCGCACTGAGATCGACAACTTTACCAGCTGCGGCTGCATTCTTCAGCGATTTTACCAAGGAATCGACCTCCGCCCTCCTAATTGGGGCAAAGAATTCAACTTTCGATGAACTAAGAAGTTGCAAAGTACACCATTTCCTAACAGTTCGCCAATACGATCCGTATGGTGCAAAAGCCAAACCTTTGTTACCATATGACACGTATTCGGAGATTTGGGCTCTAGGCCTACTAGAAAAAGTAATGTCATGGGTCTTGAGAAATAGCTCGGCGGCTTCAGGTGATGATACCACAATTGTTGGTACATAACCTAGCCTTATTGACATTATAGAGCCATATTTTTTGGCTAAGTTGTTAAGACTTTGGTGTGGGAGCTTGCCTAGTATGTGAAGGTTTCCGATAATCGGCAGAGGCCAGGGCCCCGGGGGAAGCTTCTTATCATTTTTAGAGTGATGTTTTCGCCGCGAGGTGATGTAAACGAAAGAAATTAGAGTTGCAAGGAAGGCTAAGATAAGGGCATACGTTGAAGGGCTCATTATAGCTTGAGGGAGGAACAAAAAAAAAAAAAGGGAGCAAGAGGACTTGGGAGGGGTGAGTGGTAAGCGATCATATTTATATTCATAAACTTGATAGTTCATATAAGCATGACGTATTACATTTTTTTTCTTAAAAAAAATTGTATAATATAGATATAATATAAATTTTAATTGTATTAAAATTAGGATACATATATCAAATATGTATTTAAATATATTATTCATATTTATTACATTATTTTCATGTTTATTAAATATATTGTATTTGAAATGTGTTTTTGTACCATATATATAATTATCTCTAAATATTCATGAAATAAGAAATTAAATATATTTTTAAAAACTACAAAAACAAAGCGGAAACCTTAGAGACAAAATATTTGGAAACGTCGATTCGTAGTTAACGATGAAAGTGTTGATGACTTGATCGACTTGTACTTATGGACTTTATAGCATAGAAGCCGGTCGGTAGGTTAAATAAATAAAAGCCAAGTAGTTTACATCTGAAAAAAATTAAATTAAGTTAGATAGTGGATCTCTACTATCATGCAAAGGTCCAAAAAGAAAGGTTCGAAACTCAGATATGGCAACGCGGGAAAAAAAATGGAAAAGAGTCACAAAAGAAAACTCAACTTACATTTATTAAATAAAAACATGTCTGTTATAAAGACCAATTTAGTTCAAATTATTTTCCAGCAACATAAGATAATTTTTATCTAAATATTCATTGGAAATTGGTTTTATAAGATACGATTAATGAGGGTAAATTTAAAGTGGGATTCACTCACATTTGTGATTAAATAATTTGTTAAATTTTTACTCTAATACGAGTAATTTAATGTTAAATATTACATGTTTAAAATCAATTAACGGTGAATGAGAAAATGATCCTTTAATAGCAAAATGAAAAACAAAAAAATTTGTATATATTTGATATTTTACGAGCTTATCTTGTGATTTAGATTGTGGGCTCATAGACTTGGGTTTGATTAATTAAAAAATATTTATTGTTTAATCTCTGTCTAATTGGTAATTTTCATTCCCTGAATATCTCAGCACATAAACCTATCTATTAATTATGGTACAAGTTAAAAGTTTGTTACGTATCTCATTGGTGTTTTTATTTATTATATTTAAAGAGCATGTGTTATCATCTTAATATTGCTTATAGAGTCTAAAATTTCTACCAACAGTATATAAAATAATTTTCAAAAGATTAATATTTGAGACATTCCCCGTGCAAATATTTGGTACGTATTCCTCATTTTGGCATGCTTTAATTATCTTATGGACATAATAGCTTAGCAAGCAAGTATTCGGCCCTTGGGACCGTAAGGCAAAATTTCTTGCTCATACTCTAGTCATTAGGCAACATTCCATCAGGTAGCTCCCACTCAAAACACCAATTGAGTCAGAACAAGATGAACAGTCATGAAGCCTAATTGAAGTCCTGAATATCGTCTACGACCCAATCCAAATGCGAAGAGCTGAAGATAATGTCCAGTCTATGTTGCTATTAGCAAACCTTTCTGGATAATATTCATCAAAATTGTTTGAGTACATTTTGGGGTCTTACCCGATTGCCCAATTATTTATCAAAATTCGTGACTTCTTCGATATCTGATAACCATTAATCGTGATGTCCTCCATAGATTCGTGCAGAATTAGGAATGGTGCAACTGAATGCAACCTTAAGCTTTCATTCACGACCATATCTAAGTAGGTCAATTTTGCTAAGTCTGTCTCTTCGACCTTTCTATTCATCCCGACAACACTTTCCAACTTTTTTGGAGGGATGATTTCACTGGCGGTGCCTTAAAATCTCGGCAAATGCCCACTCAATCACTACTGCTGAAGTTTCTAGTGCAGCTGCAATCATGTCAATTACTATGGCTTTGATATTTGTTCGATCAATTACGTATACTTGCTCTTCATCATTCGGATTCATAGGATGATTTAAATACGAAAGCATCACGTCAACGAAATCCTGATGCTGTTTTAGCTGCCCTCTATATTCTCTTGTTCATGTTCATCAATCTCTCCTCCAAGAATTTGTCACAGCCCTTTCTCATTGCCTCAAACCGTGGTCTCAGACGCCGGCTCAAGTATATGGGGTTAAAAACAATTCTCCAACCGTTAAATGCTACTATGCTATACCCTTCATTTATGATAAATTATCTATTTGTGGATATGCAGGTAAAAAAAAGGTTCTCCAAATAAATTATGAAAGAAATTCACATTTAAGATTTTATTCTAAAATGTTCCTCGTCTGTATAGAATCCTAACTCACATATTCAATTTGACATCATTAAATATGAAATCACTTGGAAACAATAAACAACTCTTGTCCTTGTCTCCAAAATGATATGGTTTTTTCAGTCTCATCTATACTTTCAATGTTTTGCCAGTTTCTTCGCACTCTCGAATTGATTCAAAACGAGAATATACATATATATATATATATATATATATACACACATAAGTACAAATTACTGTTACAATTATGTTAGTAGTTTAAATTTATTATTAAATTTTTAACTGATTTAATTTTAATTATCATACTTATAATTCTAAATCATTTTTACCATATACTTTTAATGTTAAAGCAATTAAAAAAAAAAAAAAACTCAAGTAGAAACTTCAAAACAATTTTGAAAGTGACATGGCAGGGAAAAGAAAGCAGCCATATCCTAAAACTTGATTTTTTTCTTTTTATCTTATTTTTTTCTCTTTCTTTTTTTTTTTTTTTAAAAAAAGAAAATGACAGTTTTTTTAATTAAAATAGATTGTAAAGTTGCCTTAGTTTTTTAATTTTATTATTGTTATCATGGTATTTAAAAAAAAATTGTCACATCATATCTTTTTCAGTAGGCCTTTGAACATTAATTTTTTTGTTTAACAAATTAAAACTTATGACAAACTTCAAATTGTATCTATAAAATAATAAAATTTTTACTAATAGCATATCAATTATAAACTTATATTGGTATTAACTTGCTAGCCTTTTCACTTTTATCAATAAATCTTTAGGCCCAGAAAACAAAACATACATGAAATTGACATTTAATTTTTAAATGGCAACACTTTTATCGAAGTTCGTATCAATTACATTTTTTTATCATATTTATATATATGTATATATAATAAAAGAAGCGTGATTGATACGATATATATATATATATATATATATGATAAAAGAAGCATGATTGATACGAACGTCGATAAGAGTATTACCATTTAAAAATTAAATGTCAATTTCATGTTTGTATATATATATATATATATATATATTATAAATATCCCTATCTTACATTATATGACGATCTATTATTGGATTGCTAAAGTAATTAGCTTTGTATGATAATAATAGGTTGATAGATCTAGAAGCATCCATAAGTAAGGTTGTGCCTTGAAAAAGATTAAAATTTATATTCAAGTTTATTTTGGTTTACTCGATATGCTTGAATAATTATTAATTTTTATTAAAAATATAAAAAATTATTTTTATATTAATATTTATATATTTTATAATTAAATATATATATAAATATATTATTTTAATTAAATATTACTATTTTCGATCGGAGTAAACTAATCTGAAGTAATAGAATCAGGAATCGGGTTTTTCAGGCTGAACAGACTATCCGATCATTTGATAAGTCTAGATAGACCTTCATATTTGTGATTATGATGGAAAATTGCACAAAATATAGTCAAAGATTTATATTTAGAGTTGTATGATAGTTAAATTGTTAAGACTTTTTCTATCCGAAATAGTCTGTCACAATGCCACATTATTTATAGTTAGATGCAACTTTAAGGGTGTTTTATTTATTTATTTATTTATTTATTTTTGGTGATCATAAGGTGAGTTGGATAATAAATTAAATCTAAAAATTTTAGATATAAGATGAATAGATTATGAAAAAGTATCAAATTTTAATATGAAAAAATAATATAATTATGAGACGAATATCCACACTTGTCAAATTTTATATAACATAAATTATTTACCTATCAAAATTTGACATAAATATATAGTATCTTAAAATTATTAATTACAAGATAAAAAAATACAAACAAGATACAAATATACAAATATATTAAAATTTATATAAATATATAATATGTTAAATACAATTGTGATAAAAATAAACATGATTTATACATTTTAATTGTAATTTCTAAAATATAAAAATTTAGCACTTGGCCTTTATAATTCGCTTTTCCTTATAAGGACTTGTTAGCACCAAAAAAAGAAAAACACTTGTTAAATTATGGTTTGCCTTATAATTCAGTTAAATTAGAATGTCTCCCTACTTCGCTAGGGATTTAAAATTTTTTATATAGTTTTAATTATATCAAATAAAAATTCTTTATTTAAGTATTTTTAAATATTTTAATTCATATTGACATATTAAAAGAATTATATTTATTAATATAAAATTAAATATTTCGAATAATATTTTCTTCAGAAATAAAAAAGCTTCTTATTAAACAAATTTGAAACAAAAAACAAAGAACTATAAAAATTAACTTTTTTTAAAAAATTAAGCGACAATTTTATTGAAAAATAAAAAGTGAAATGTTTTTATTAATCGTATTTCACTATCTTAGTTATAGAACTCAAACTGAACAATTGCTACAATTGATCTTTCTTTTTCTCTTCTTAAATCGAAAGATAACAAATAATTGCAAAATCTATTTTATATAAATTTTTTATTTCCATTTTTAATAATTATTTATTATAATAATACTATTTAATAAATATTTTTGTTTCATCGGTTCATTTTGTAATTGTTTCAAAAAATTCTTTCCTAATGTCAAAATTTTTGGGTAAAGATTTATTTTCTTTTTTACTCATAATTATTTCTTGGAAGGATAGGAAATAATAAATATTTCTAGTTTACTGGCTCGTTTTCTAATCTTTCCAAAAATTTTTGCCACTCGCGCTAAAAATTTAGACAGTAATCATTTGTATAATATTTATAAATTTTACGTATTGTTTAAAGTATTTTATATTTATATAACTTTTGGTAGTTAATAATTTATATTATATAAGTATTGATATGATCGTATCTCCATTTTGTATTCATATCATGTCATATTTTATTTAATATTTAAATTATTTTTCATATTATGTTTGTGTCATGTAATAATATTGTGCTCAAAGTAAAGTTACCAGATCTAAAAATTTTCATAAAAAAAAATTCAAATGGGCAATCCGGTATTTATGTTGTATCCATATATTTTTTTATGTATTGTTTAAAGCATTAGAATTCATATAATTTTGATATGTTAATTATTCATACTATATTAACATGAATATGATCAAGTATACGTGTCATGTTCATGTTATTTTTTTCGTATCGTGTCATTTTTTATGTAATATTAATTATTCTTTATGTTGTGCTTGTACCTGTAATAATATTTGTGTCCAAAGTTATCATATGTAAAAAAAAAAATGTCCTACTTACTTAATAGTAATTATTTATATATTATAATAATTATAAATTATAAATAGTTTTAGTTCACAAATCCATTTTGTAACCTTTTTTTTTTTAAATTTTGTACATAAATTCATGGGATTCTTTTTTTACATATGTATATAGATTGCATATTACCTTCATTAATTTGTTATTTTTTAGATTCACTTTTTTTAGACTGTATAGAACTTACTATGAAATTTTAAATTTAATGTACAAATATGCAAGAACATTATGTAATGCATACAAAAAGAGAGAGAGAGAGAGAGAGAGAGAGAGAGAGAGAGAGAGAGAGAGGCAAGGAACGGCATATAATCAACTATGTTGAAAGTTCCTGCTAATCTCAGGCCCTCATGAATAAGCGGCTTGATCAAGTCAAATTCATCTTTACTTTGGCTTATGATCATCTTATACATAATATCCTCCATAACATCTATCGCCTTTGCACTAAGATCGTCAACTTTACCAGCTATTGCGCAATTTTTTTACCTACTTCACCAATGAATCAACCTCCATCCTCCTACCTAGAGCAAAAATTTAACTTTCATGAACTAAGAAGTTGCAAAGTATATCATTTCCTAATAGTTCGCCAATATGACTCGTATGGTGTAAAAGTCAAGCCTTTGTTACCATAGACACGTATTTAGAGATTTGAGGTTTAGCCCTACAAGCAAAAATAATGTCATGGGTCTTGGGAAATAGCTCGGTAGCTTCTGGTGATGATACCTTTATTGTTGGTAGATAGCCTAGCCTTATTGACATTATCGAGCCATATCTTTTGGCTAAGTTGTTAAGGCTTTGGTGTGGTAGCTTGCCTAGCATGTGAAGGTTGCCGATAATGGGCAAGGTCCAGGACCCCGGGGGAAGCTTCTTGTCATTTTTGCGGTGACTTTTAGGCCGTGAATTGATGTAAACGAAAGAAATTAGAGTTTCAAGGAAGTAAACGTGCCTAAGGGTCGAGCAATTCGTTTGGTCTGGTAGGTTCGGTCTTATCATATCTAAGGTTGGGTTTGATTTTATTGTTTAAAGCTTGCTTGATTCGAAATAATAGTTTTTAATGAAAATAATATGTTTTTTATTTAAAATTAATTATAAAATATTAATATAAAAAAATTTAATATTTTTTAATAGGGATGAATAACAATTCAGAATGACGAGTCAAATTGAGCTGGGCCAAATACAAGTTTGGACATAAGTTTTAATTTTTTAGTTAAAATATATATTTTTATTTAAAATTTATTATAAAATATTAATATAAAAATAAATTTTTAATATTTTTTAATGAGGATAAACAATTATTCAAAATGACGAGTCAAATTGAACTAAACCAAATACAAACCTAGACATAAGTTATGAATTTTTTAACGACAATCTAGCCCGGCCGGCCTTGGATACCTTTACAAGGAAGGCTGAGATAAAGGGATACGTTGAAGGACTCGTTATAGCTTGGGAAAAGAGCAAGAGGGAACTGGGAGTGGTGAGTGGTAAGCGATCATACTTATAACATTGCTGCTATGTTACCATAAAAGCAGTGGAATATTCGTAAATTTGATACTATGTATAAGCGTGACGTTTTTTTAATTTTGTATGTAATAAAAATATTAGATAAATTATTAAATATATTAAATTTTAAAAATAATTATGATATATGTATTAAATTTATTATGTTTAAATGTGTTATTTATATTTTTATATTATTTTTATATTTATTAAATATATCGTATTTATATTATATTTTTCTTTTATATCTAAAATTATTTTTAAATATTCGTGAAATAATAAATGAAATGTATTCTTTTAAAAGCTAAAAAACAAAGCATGTAAACTTTTGAGACAAAAAGATTAGGAAACATCGATTCCCCTTGAACAACGAAAGTGTTGATGACTTGGACTTGTCTCATAGACTTTATAGCAGGGAAGCCGATGGTCGGGAGATTGAATAAATAAAAGCCGACGAGATTTTATTTGAAAAGAAAAAAAAAAATTAAAGTTGGGTACTGAATCTCTAACATCATGCCACGGTCCAAAAATAAAGGTTAAACCCTGTTTAGAGATAAGGGAAAGCAGGAAAAAAAAGGGGAAAAGTGTTCAAAAAGAAAACTCAAACTTTCATTTCTGAAATTAAGAACATGTCTTTCAAAAGATAAATCTATTTCGAAGAAAATATCTTTCAACAATATAAGATAATTTTTATCTAAATAATTGTTAGAAATTGGTTTTATAAAACATGGTTAGTGGATATTTATGAAGTTAAATTTAATATGGGATTTACTCACATATGTAGTTAAAGAATTTGTTGGATTTTAGACTCCAACATAAGTAATTTAATGTCGAATGTTAATATATTTAAAACAATTATTGATGAATGAAAAATTGATCTCAAATAACATTTGAATAACAAAATGATAAACCCAAAAATTCTCATATATTTGATACTTTGCAAGCTCGTCTTGTGTTTCAGGCCCTAGGCTCGTAACTCATGTTTGGTTAATTGAAAAATGTTGTTTAATCCCTATCTGATTAGTAATTTTCAATCCTCGAATATTTTAGTACATGAATCAATACAGTAATTATGGTGTGATAAAGATGAATGCTATTATGAATATTTATGGATCTGAATATTCATGAACCATTAACACATGAATACTATTAGGTACATTCATGAACTTTAAATCATTAATCATGGTGTAATAAACATAATTGTTATTATGAACATTCATGAACTTACATGAATATTAGTAGGTATATTCATGAATTATATGAATTCATAAATCTGATCATTCATAATAACTAGTGGCTATACATGTATTTTACAAATTCTTGAATTTAGGAAACTAAAGTTTAAGCCTTCTAAGTCCTATAAATTGGTGCTTTGAGGGGATAAAAATATTCATTTAGTCCAATTTATTCGGAAAATTTTTCAACTCGTTTCTTTTCTTAGTTGTTTTTGGTTTTTCTAAGGTTTTTTTTTATTCATTCTTTTTTACTCTAGAGCTTAGGAATCGATCCTTGTAGAGAGAAGTTGTGTACAATTTCACAATTTATGGACCTTGAAAGTAGTATAACTTGATAAGATAACGTTGTTGAAATCTTGAGAGATAATTGCATTGTATCGTATGCACTAAATGACAGGCAATTTCACCTCATGAAAAAAGGGTTCAATCCTTCTTGACACCAAAGAAGTCATTTCTCTTTATTTTTTTTACCATAAATTTTTCCAACAACATTTTGCAAATAAACAAAAGATTTCAAACAATAACATATAATTAACAAATATAAAATCTTAAATAATCTTCCTAAACAAATATACGTAAATTAATATAAAATTTCTTCTAAATACATAGACAAGACAATTGTTTAAAAATGAAACAATTGTTTTATTGAAACACCCTTATCCTCAAGGGTTAAAACTTAAAAATCAATATTTCTCTTATATATATATATATATATATATTAGAGATGGCAATTGGGCAGATTCAGGCGAGTTTGGATTGGGTCATTTTGAGTTCAGATTTATTCGGGTTTAGGTATATTTAGGTTCAGATTTTTGGGTTTGAACATTTTTAATTTGGGCCTATTCGAGTTCAAGCCTATTCTAATTTAGATTATTTAGGTTTTAGCCTTTTTGAGTTCTGATTTGGGTTCGAGTATGATTAACATAATTTTTTATTTTATGTTAAATATAATCATTTTTACGTAATTTTGAATTCTAAGTTCAGGCTCGAACTTAAAAAATCTTAGTTTGGTTCCATGAGCCTGAACACTAGACCTATCCACAAGCCGGGCAGGCCAATAGGCCCGGCAAGCCTAGCTCTTTTGAGCCAAGGCCTGAGTTTAATTTTTCATGTTTTGGGCTAGCTCAACTTGGCCCAGCTCGAAACAGTTTTTTAAATAAAGTAATATGTCTTTTATTTAAATTTAATTATAAAATATATAAATATCAATATAAAAATAAATTTTTTATTATTTATGAATAGTGATTTAGGCCTAAAGGGTAAATTGGGTTGGGCTAAAAAGTGTTTAGGGTTAGACTTTAGAATTTTCAAGCCCAACCCATTAACACTCTACCAGTCGCGGCCTGAAAAAATGGCCTGAATCACTTTTCATGATATTAAACATTTATTTTTGTATTAATATATATTTTATAAATGAAATGGTTAAATAAAATATTATTTTATTTAAAAATACTCTTTCGAGTAGGGCTAGGTGAGCTACCCGACCCATGGACTGGTTTAGTAGTTAGTCTAAGTCTAACACATGATTTTTTTATGGTATTTTTTATTATGGCTTTCATATTTTTTAATTTATCTTATTAAATTATTATAATATTATTGTACTTTAATTATCATTTCTTGAAATAACAATAATAAAATAAGAATAATATTCAAAGAAGTACTTAAAATTTTACTACTAACATACATAAACTCTCAATATTTAATGAGTTTAACTAATTAAATTAAAAAAATATGATAAATGGATAATATAGTTCATTGACAATGTTTTTAAAGCTCATGATATGATTTACTTTTGGATAAATTATTATTTTATCATATATAAAATATAAATTAAGTTTTTAATATTTAATTAAATTATTGAAGAAATTTTAAAATAAAATTGATAATAAATTTTTTACTTTATAAAAAATATTTAATCATAATTTCATCATTTTATTTTAATATTAAATTCAGGTTCATGTTCGTTCATGTTCTTTTGGGTTCGAATTCTTGTAGCTTTGGACCATTTCGGGTTCAGATCATTTTGAGTTTGGCTCATTTCGGGCTGGGTTTTCACAGGTTCAGGCGATTGACATTTTAGTCAAATTGAATTTAGTTGGGTTCAAGCTCGAATTTTTTTAGGCGGTTTTCGGGTTTAAATTTATTTTATCACCTCTAATATCCGCACCCGTGGCTTCAATTATTGAGGAATTTTACTTAAGAAAAAAAAACTAAAATGAATGATTTTTTTCACTTAGCCATTCCAACGAAGAACATAGCTATTTGATCAACTCTAGTCTTCTTAAATTGTGATTGATTTTCTTGCCATTTTATGTAGATTTTGATATGATTATGTGTTAATGTCTTGTTCATATTATTTTTCATGCATGTCGTGCTATTTTTCTCATTTTATGTTTGTATTTTATCTTTATGTCCAAAATTGCCAAGTTTATTTGACAATATCTAAGTAACTTTTAATTTTATATCACTGATTGAGAGTTATTGTTTGTTTATATTAAATTTGCTGACTTTAAAAATTTATATCACATTGAAAAGTTATCCCAAGTAGAGATATTTTATATAATTTACCGATATGATTTTATTTAAACTTTGTATTCATTAGTTTAAGAATTAAATCATTGCATATGGTCATCTGTTATACATTAATATAAATAACTTTTTCAAAATATTCATACCCCAAGGCCACGTTTTTACTGTCTATTCAAGTCTGTCACAATTAACAAATTTAATATCTAATTTAAAATGTTATCAAATGCAAAAATTAAATCAAGCAAAATTTAAAGAAATTTTTGGCAGAGAAAGACACCAACCGTTGCTTTTGATTCTCTGGTGGAGGATGGGGGTTACAGGTAAGGTTTTTAATAACTCTTTCATGCTGTCTTGACATGAGTTGATAAAAATTGATCATGTGGCATAATCGGCTATTAAATTTAATTTTTTTCACATAATATTATTAAATAATACCTAATAGATTATTACAATTGCATAGATACATTGCAAGTTATATAAATTTTTTTATTATATAAATTATATAATTTATTATACAAATTATTATATAAATTATTATGATAAGTAATAGAAGTTGGTATTACACATTTTTATTGTAATTGCTATTATTTTATTGCTTTATTGTTATATTAAGAAACTATGTTTTTACAACTTTGATCAGAAAGAGTAAAATACATATTATTATTACAATTACACATATATTGTATCCGAAACATAAATTATGATAAAAGATAAAAATATTATGATAAATATTTATATAAAAATTTTATAAATTATATAAATATATTATTAAAAAGTAATAGAAAGCAATATTACATTTGTTATTGCCTTTACATGTATGGTGTTACGATATTATATAATTTATAATTTTTATTAGAAAATAAATTATTATTATTATTATTAGTATCTGTATATATTATTAATAACATAATTTATTACAAATAGATAATAAAAATAGTAATAGTAAAATTTTTATGTTTCATATTTACATAAACTACTACGTTGAAGTAATATAAAAAAGTGTATTAAAATTTTTAATTGTTTTACCCAAATGTTATTACTTCAACATCTTTTATTATGTAATCGATAATACCTCCCCGTTCCGCTAATTAAAGGACTGAATTATCTAGCTCAGAACAAACACTCTTTCCTTGCTCGGTTAAAGGACTGAACCAGCAAAGGTCAAGATTGAAAAAAAAAAAGATCCTTTCGTACTCGACTAAAAGACTAAACCCGCAAAGGCTGAGAGAACAAAAACCCCTACCTTTTCTCGGCTAAAGATTGAACCAGCAAAGGTTGAGAAAACAATCATTATGCCAATTATCTTAAAAGCAAAACTAACCCTTAACCATAATTGATAATTATTCGGTAAATATTAGACTATTATCTTATGATTCCCATTAGCATAAAAGGCATATACGTTTCTTAAATTAATAATGCACTTTGAAGTTGAATTGCATATTTAAATTGTGTGGATTATATAATTATATATAAACTTGGACACTGATACTTTAAAAAGAAATCAACTACGGTTTTTATAGTAATTTAGAGATGGATTAGAATGTGATATACCGATAATAAAAATTTTTCAGTTTTATAAGTACGTTAAAAGTTTGACACATTATTACTTTTATTTTAAATTAAATTTTTATTATATTTAAAAGGTAGGTATCATTGTCTTAGTATTGTCTTTAGAGTTTAAAATTTCACTAACTTTGTACAGAATAATTTTTCTTTAAGAATTAATATTTAATATATTAATAATAAAAATTTTTTAACTCCAAAAACAAATATTTGATACACATGTCCTCATTTTTCTCACTTTATTTATCTCGTAGACGGTGTACTGGCTTTGCAAGTAAGTGTTTGGCCCTCGGGGCTGTAAGGCCAAATTTCTCGCTCATGCTCAAGTCATTAGGCAACATTCCATTGGGCAGCTCCCACTCAAAACAGTGCACCAACTGAGCCAGAACGAGACGAACAATCGTTAAGCCTAATTGCATTCCTGGACATCCTCTACGACCCGATCCAAATGGGATAAGCTGAAAATCATGTCCTCGAAGGTCTATGTTGCTATTAACAAACCTTTCTGGATAAAATTCATCGACATTGTCTGACCACACCTTGGGATCTCGTCCAATTGCCCAGGTATTTATCAAGATCCGTGACTTCTTCGGTATATGATATCCATTAATCGTAATATCTTCCATAGATTCGCGCGGAATTAAAAATGGTGCAACCGGATGCAACCTCAAGCTTTCTTTCACGACCATATCTAAGTAGGTCAATTTTGCTAAATCTATCTCTTCGACCATTCT
>JBBYHM010000027.1:1445736-1499253 GCA_038381775.1 Adansonia rubrostipa
ATGAGTTTAACTAATAAATTAAAAAAATTTGATAAATTAATAATATACTTTATTGACAATATTTTTAAAGCTCATGAAATAATAATAATAAAATAAAAAAATATTTAAAGAAGTATTTAAAATTTTACTACTAACATACGTAAACTCTCAATAGTTAATGAGTTTAACTAATAAATTAAAAAAATTTGATAAATTAATAATATACTTTATTGACAATATTTTTAAAGCTCATGATATAATTTACTGTTTGATAAATTATCATTTTATCATATATAGACCTACTCAAGGGTTGGGCTACCTACCTGACTCAATTGAGCTTGAGCTCAAGTTTTTATGTTTTTATTTTGACTAGCTCAGCCCAGTCGAAATAGTGATTTTAAATTAAAATAATATATATTTTATTTAAATTTTATTATAAAATATATAAATATTAATAAAAATATTTTTTAATGTAATGAACAGGAATTTTGGCTTAAATACATAGGTTAGGCACGTTAAATAAGAGCCTAAGCTTGGAATTTTAAAAAAATTCGAGTTATAACTTGACCTGACCCATGAGTAGGTTTAATCATATATAAAATATAAATTAAATTTTTAATACTTGGCTAAATTATATAAGGTATTAATATTTAATATTTAATATTTATTTTATTCATCAATCATTATTCAGAAATCTTTAAAATAAAAAAAAATATATCACAAAAATTAAATTACAATTATTTAAATTTAACAAAAACCAAATTAACTCTTTAATTTTCTCCAAAAAGCTTCAAATCATTAACCAATTATCAAATATGTTTCTACTTTTACTTTTCTTTTTCTCTTTCTTACAGCACGCTACAAATTTTCCCCCAAATAATTCTACTCTAGATCTTTTACTCTCGCTATCTTTCAAAGATTGGAGATTATTTTCTAAAATGTTAGAAAAACACCCTAATGTTTATTTTTTAACTTTTAACTTTAATTCTTTTAAGATTATATTTTATTTTTCTTTATTTTGAAGAAAAATATATTGTTTGGCACAATTGATTTATTTACAAAAGGAAACATCACTCACAATTTTAAATAACCTCCTTATTTGATATCTTTTATATCTTTACACATTTTTTTATGAATAGGTAAAACTTAAAATTTTATGAATTTATATTTGCTGGTACAATTTATTTGGAAAAAGGAAAAGAAGGAATTGTTGAAGTATTAAAAGCAAAGTGAAGATTGAATCCTTGTTTTTTAGTACTTTCATTTTAGAGGCTAGCAAAAAAGAAGCGTAGATATTTGTCTTTTCCAATCATCTATGCCCTAAATTTCCATGGAAATGCATTGTTCATGGTTCCATGACATTGATTGAAGTAATGACACTTGGCCCCTACAATGAACTTCTTTAAATTCAACACTCTGGAAACGATAGCATGCTACAACTGAACCTTTACTGGATTACTAAGCTAATTCAACATGGCCTCGTCCTTAACCACCTTAACCAATTCCATTATTCTAGGGGTGTGGGCTACCATTCTTCTTAACCTTGCTACAACCATGTCAGCAGCAGAATCGCCACTCGAGTCAGAAGCTATTGCTCTGCTAGAGAGTGGTTGGTGGGGTAGCAACAGCAACGATATTTCTCAACTTTGCAAGTGGTATGGCATATCATGCAACGATGCTGGAAGCATCACCAAAATTAACTTATCTGATGCGTTCATTGAAGCTTGGGATAGATTTGGAAAATTGAATTTCTCTTCATTTCCAAATCTTGTCCTTCTTGATCTTAGTGATTGTCAACTTCGTGGAATTATCCCGTCTCAGATAGGTGATCCATCCGCATTGAAGCACCTTGACTTGTCCTTTAATGATTTATCTGGTGAGTTACCTCCTTCACTAGGAAACTTAACCCAATTAGAGTTTCTTGACATTTCCTACAATACTAATATTAACGGTTCCATCCCTCCACAATTAAGGAACTTGGGGAAACTTGTTAGTTTAAATTTGAGTCGGACCAGTCTTAGTGGACAGATTCCTCCATTTATTGGGTTTTTGACCAACCTTAGGCATCTTCTTTTGGATAGGAGTCGATTTGATGATGGTATAATCCCTCAGAACTTGTGGAATCTGAGGGCTCTAGTGACTTTGAGCCTAAGTAATTGTGGAATTGTTGGTCCAATCCCTTCTGCTTTGGGTAGGTTAACCAATCTCGAAACTCTAATTCTTTGGGGCAACAAAATTAATGGATCTATCCCTTCAGAAATTCGTTTTTTATCACGTTTGATTCACTTGGATTTATTTGGAAACATGCTTGTTGGTTCAATACCTTTTACTCTGTACCAATTAACCAATTTGGAAACTTTGTATCTTGATTATAATCAACTTGAAGGTTCCATCCCTCAAAATATTACAAATTTGAAGAATCTCAGCCTTTTAGGCATCATTAATAATAGTTTTAGTGGTCATATTCCTCTAGCTTTGTGTCATCTGAAACAATTGAAAGAAATCTACTTTAGTGAAAATAAAATTAGTGGTTCAATCCCTTCTTGTATCGGTAATTTATCCAACTTGCATACCTTGGTGCTTGATTCAAATCTATTAGAAGGTCCTATTCCCGAAGAAATCGGGAATTTAGAAGCATTAACTTCATTTGACCATTTTCGAAACAGATTGGGTGGTTCAATTAACATTTTAAGCATCAGTAATAATAGTTTAACCGGTCATATTCCTTTAGCTATGTGTCATTTGACAAATTTGGAATATGTTTTCCTTGACGAAAATCAAATCAGTGGTTCAATCCCCTCATGTGTTGGTAATTTATATAAATTGTTTACCTTGAATCTTGCATCAAATCTATTAGAAGGACCTGTTCCCGAAGAAATTGGGAATTTAGAAGCATTAACTTCATTAGACCTCTCCCAAAACAGATTGAGTGGTTCCATCCCTCTTCAGATTGAGAAGCTTTCTAGGTTATCACATTTAAATCTCAGCTTCAACCAACTCTCAGGTAATGTCCCTGTATTGACCGCCACTGATCTCCACGTTGTTGATGCCGGAAATGGTTGTACGATTATTTATCCCGATCCATTTGAAGGCAACAATAATTTATCATCCTATATCTGTTCTCCAGTAGCCACAACAGCCAATAACAGTAGAATTCCATAGTATACCAAAATATTCCTCGCAATTGCCATTGTTACTCCATTCTCCATTCTGGGATGTTTGTTTTTTTCACGGTTTAAGGTCAAGAATAACCGTGTTGGCATACAGCTGACGAAGACCGGAGATTTGTGCTCGATTTGGAACTATGATGGGCAGATAGCATACGAGGATATCATTGCAGCAACAGAGGATTTTGACATTCGATACTGTATTGGAACTGGTGGTTATGGAAGCGTTTACAAAGCAGAACTGCCTTGTGGTAAAGTAGTTGCCTTGAAGAAACTTCACCATTTAGAAGCTGAAAATCCAGCCTTTGACAAGAGTTTCAGGAATGAGATAAAGTTTCTAACAGAAATACGACATCGAAATATCGTCAAGCTTCATGGTTTCTGTCTACACCAACGGTCCATGTTTTTTATTTACGAATACATGGAAAAAGGAAGTTTGTTTTGGAACCTAAGCGACGATATGGAAGCTGTAGAATTGGATTGGACAAAAAGAATTCAGGTCATCAAGGGCATAGCGCATGCTTTGTCTTACTTGCACCATGATTGCAGCCCTCCAATAGTTCATCGAGACTTATCAAGTAACAATATTCTACTAAACTCAAGCTTTGAGGCTTTTGTGGCTGACTTTGGAACTGCTAGAATGCTAGATCTTGATTCATCCAATCAAACCATTCTTGTGGGCACCTGTGGCTATGTAGCTCCAGGTGATGTTTTCTTCTTTCTACTATTTCACTGACATTTCTTTTTTCTTCGAATTTATAAATTAATTCACAATTAATTGTTTACATAATTGAATTTCTTCTTTTTATATGAATGATTTGTGTATGCAGAACTTGCTTATACAATGGTTGTCACAGAAAAATGTGATGTCTATAGTTTTGGTGTAGTGGCATTGGAAACATTAATGGGAAAGCATCCTGGAGAAGTGTCGTCATGGTTGTCATCACCATCTTCTTTGGTAAATATGAAGCTAATTGATGTGTTAGACAAGCGGTTACCTCCTCCAACATGCCAACTGGTTGCACAAAATGTTGTTCAAGCCGCTACGCTGGCGTTAGCTTGCTTACATCCCCAACCAAAGTCCCGACCAATGATGAAAGAAGTGTGCAAAGAGTTTCTTTCTCGCCAAGCATCCTTGGGAATTCCCCTTCGGATGATTACTTTGTCGCAACTTGTGAACCATGAAAAGCATCCTGGAGGCAAAACTCAAAATTGTAACGTTTAAAGTCGATGAGATGTTGCAATATAGTCTCGTTTGTTCTTGACTAGATACTGTTTACCATGTTTTGATGGTTTGTCTGCAAACTATCCTCATGTTGCAATGAAATTCATCATCCTTTTCCACACATCATCGCTGATATAGAAGCTTTAGATTCTTTTGCAAAATTCTCCACCCTTAATATTCTAATTTCTTTCTCTGCCAAAGAGTTCTTATTATATAGGAAATAGAGCTAGCTAGCGACAAGGCAAATATTAGTAAAGAATTGAAACATAATTCTTTTACAGGTAAACAGAATTAGTTAACAACATAGCTTAGCATACAAATATCACCTTAAAACCAACTTAATTTTAATTCTAACGATATATGAATTCTATAATAATCAATAAAGGCATTTTTTTTTATTCTTTTTCGTTTTCGAAATAAAATGTTTCCCTTAGTACAATCTCACAAAAATTACCAGTCATTTCCAAATGACTGAGATTTTCATGATATATGTATAGAAAATTCAACCTCATTTGGACGCACACGGACAAGATGCATTATGGAATTATAGCTACTAGACAATGACTCAAAAAGAGAAAGACTGATATGAAGAGAAATTTCGTGGAAATTTTGGCAAAGAAGGACGAGGAGATAGAAGTAAAACGACATTTGAAGTAAAGACAGTGACAGTAAGTTGCATTTTATGAGAAACAACGTCGTGTTCTTTACTCTGTTATCTATATGAGTAGTCATCGCATTTAATCTAAGTCTTTTAGTTAGGGCTATCCCTTTTGAAATATATAGAAAAATACTTTAACAAAAGATAGAAAAGATGGGGTCATTGGCATGCAGATCAACATCTTATTACTTTACTCCATGGCGAATAACTTGAAGCAACGCCAATTCTTGCTAGTATATACGATTAATAACTCTGTTAATTAATTTTGTATACACTACCACTTAGCACACGCAACATAATGTACAGGGTTAATGTTCTGCCAATAAGATTTCAGTTTAACGACGAGAAAGATATTCTGAAATCTTGTAGGGTTGGATTCGAATCATAATAATTATGTGTTTGTTTGTTTGACTTAATTTTATGATTTTTTTTTATATATATGGATGTAATACTTAATTACAATTGTAATTTTTACTTGTAATTTGATAAAAAAATTTTACTAAAATCAAGCTTAAGAAATTAATTAACTAGGAAAAAGGAAAAGAGAGCTTTAATTAAGCAAACATCTAAATAAAAGCAATTATTAATGCCTTTTAGCTTTTTAGACAAAGAAAACATGAAATAATGTAGAAATTAATTATCCAAAAAATTATAAATCTTGAGTCCTTTTTTTTACCAAGTAATTAGGCAAATTTAAATTTATAAGTACATTATAAAAAAATGTGAACAATTAAGGAAAAAGAATAAAATTTATTGAAATAAATTTCATAAATGGTAAGAAATTATTTTGCTTAAAACAAATAAAATATTATAATTTATATAATTAATTGAAAATTATAAAAATCAAAATATAATCATTCATTAAGATACACCACCAATTAATTATTGAAAAGTTATAAATTTTGAAACCTAATTTTTCAGTAATTAATAAGTAAATAGTAATTTAATTGCAAACATATTCTTAAAAAAGTTACAAATCAATTAAGAAAATATTCAAAATTCATTTCAATTCAATATTGGATTTTTAAGCACAATTATTAGCAAGTAATAAAATATTATATTACTTATTAACAAATTACAGTAATATAAGTCATTGTGCATTTCCAATGTAATAATCAATCAAGTTTACCTAAGCACTTATACTAATCTATAATCTATAATCTATAATCTATAATATATATATATATATATATATATATATAAAAGCATCAACTCAAAAACTACAAATAATGAATTACATATTTACGCTAGATAATTTATAGTGTTAACTATTATGTCTTTAATTAATTAACGATTTTTTATTAAAATTAAAATATTAAGTAATTTTATTTATTTCCTACTTAACTCAGAATTCTTATTAATGCAAACTCTTCTTTATTGATATATCTTTTGTTAATATTAACTGATTTTTTGTTAAAGAATTTTTATAAAATTAAAATGTAGATTGGTCTTCATTTATTATTTTTTATAAATCTTGAAGTCCTTATTAATGTATACTTTTCACAATATTGATATGTATTTTTTATTATTAACTAATTTTTAATCTAAGTTTAATTAATGATTTTTTATTAAATTAAAATATTAACTAATCTTTATTTATTATTTTATTAATAATTTTGAAGCTTATTAATCTAAATTTTCCATAATTGATATTTTTATTAATATTAACTATTTTTAATCTAAGTTTCTATTAATTATTTTCTTATTATGTTGAGATTTTAAAAATCGTTATATTTATTTTTTATTAATATTGAAATATTTATTAAAGTAAACTTTTTGGTCGATAATTTTTTATTCAATAAAATAATAAATATTTAGAAAAAGAATATTACTAAAAAATATTTATTATACCATTCAAGCAATCGACTACCTGCTTCATCGCTCAAATAATCATTTCAAACAAAAAAGCTATCAAGTTGCTCGCTGATTGCCAAAGCACAAGGAGAGATCGATGTGACCCGCATGACTTTAAGGCTGGCACCTCTTTTTGAAAGGCGGCCAATTGACAAATCCGACTATAAGACATGATAGCTTGACAGCTAGCTCAACTTTGGCTGTCTCCCAGTGACGTCATCTGATAGCATGTCCCCTAATAATGCCTATAAAAGAGTAAGCAAACCTCAAGTAAAGCCAGATTCTTCCCATTTTTAGTCTCTCCTGTTACATTAATACCTGAAAGTCTAGAGACTGACTTAAACCATCGAAAGTACCCTGGAATATCAACTCCATCACTCCTCTAACCCTCTCTGTATTGAGGACCCTGCTCGACCTCCCGAAAGAAAAGCATCAACAATGTTAATAAAAATGGAATTGTAATTTACTAATTTTGGATTATTGAAGAAAAAGGAGACAAAATCAAGATAAGAAAGAAAGCAATAGTTTTGGTATTACTAAAAAAATGCTAATACAAGTGAAATTGTATCGTAATTACTAATTTTGGGTTATTGAAGAAGAAAGAAACATAAAGATAAAAAAGAGAGCAACCTTCGGTTTGGATGGATTATTTTATTTATTTGTTTATCAAATGAGTCAATGATTGTAAATTGTGGGCAGCTATGGCTGCATAGCTCCAGGTGGTGTTCTTCTTCCTACGGCTTTACTGGCATTCTTTTCTTTTTTGATTTTTAAGCTTATAAATTTAATACATTGTATCTAATTATGAAATCCCACCCTATTGGATTTTATCTTTCTTCTTTTCATATGAATGATTTTTATATGCAGAACTTGCCAATACAATTTTTGTGACAGGTGATGTCTGTAGTTTTGGAATAGTGGCATTTGAAACATTAATGGGAAAGCATCCAGGAGAAGTGTTGTCATGGTTGTCATCACCATCTTCTTGGCAAATGAAGCTAATTGATGTGTTAGAGAAGCGATTACCACTTCCAACAAGCCAACTTGTTGCACAAAATATTGTTCAGGCTGCTACGCTGGCATTTGCTTGCTTGCTTACATCCACAACCAAAGTCCCGACCAATGATGACAGAAGTTTGCAAAGAGTTTCTTTCTCGCCAAGCATCCTTCGGAATTCCCCTTCGGATGCTTTCTTTGTCACAAGTTGTGAACCACGGAAAGCATATTGGTGGCAAAACTGAAACATGTGATGTTTAAAGGCCATGAAATGTTACAAAACAGTCTCGTTTATTCTTGATTAGATATTGTTTACTCTGGTTTGATGATTTGCTTGTAAACTTTGTGTTGCAATCAAATTGGATATCCGACAATATATGATCCATATTTTACCAATTCAGATTCAAATATTTAAAAATTAACAAATATCCGATCTACTAGGATCCCTGAATTCTCTTCTGCCAACCTGTACTAAATGTGTTAAGTAGCATTTTTCTTCTTTTCCCCCAACTCAAACAAAATATAAGCAAATGGTGAATCAAAGCAACACAATGTAATAAATACATACATTAAGAATTCACCTGAACTACCTATAATTCATGAAACAATTTGTCAACTTAAAACAATGGAGGTAAGATTACACAGACCTGGCCAAGAAGGCCTAATGGTAAAGCAATAAAGGTGTCAAAACCCTGACAAACTGAAGACAATCACATATTCTTTTTAAGCAAGGTAGCGATACAATTTCCTGTCACCTTTATCCCTCTCTAGGAACTCCCGCTCAATAAGGGACTCGATTCGTTTTTTAATTACAACGGGGTTGGGCAGAAACCGTGACTGTAGCTGTTTCGTGACCTCAGCAACAATGTTATTATGATCCAGCACACGCCTAGCTTTCATGATCCTCACTATCGCTGCCTCTATCTGCGGTTTCCTATCTTCCTCCACTCTCTGCCTAGTTTCTTGATTTTCAGGTTCAGACTCCCTTTGCGCAGCCACGGTACCTATCTTGACCTTGAAGAATTTGCTTGTAAACTTGTCATTGAAAAGAAAGGTATCGGTGTCAGCTATGTCCTTGCTCATAGGTTCCTTCCGCAACACATTTTTCCCCTTAACACAAGCAAGAGACTGCAAGCACCTCTTCAAGTCCGAGGCTGGTATCTTCGTGTTCTGCTCAATCTCCTTATAGCTAAGTCGATCAGCATTATTGAAGAGCATAAGGACACACATCTGGTAAGTGGAAACATTCAGTTCATGCTTCTGACCCTTACCAAAGGTTGCCTTCAAATCAGCAGTGCCCATGTTTGTTTGCCAAGATAACCTCCGTCCAGTATGGGTCCCGAGGTAATAATTACGGAATTTCTCACATATGCTAAGAATTTCAGCAGGAAGGTTGCATGTAGTGATAGGTTGAATTGGCCAAGATCCTGTAGTGAGGACCTGGACAGAAAGCATAGGGCCTTCCCCCATATCTGAACCATGACTTGCATGGAAACCTTGCATCATATCCTGCGAAGTCTTCATGTCTGTGAACATACCCTCCAATTTTGAAGTAAATTGATACCCACACTCTACTTTTAGCTTAACAATCAAACTTCTTTCTGCATCATCAGAGATAGTCTTCCCTGAAAGAAGCCTTTTGGCCAAGTGTTGCTTGTAATACTTCTCAAAAACATCTTTCTCTTGAAGGTAACGAAAGAGCATCATCACCTTGTCAAGTACCAACTCTGCATCCTCTTCGGTAACCCCTCTGAAACCTTTTCGAAGCTTGTCATCTACAAACAAAGAGATGAATTCTGGGGACCGAGAATTCAGATTGATGAAATATTCAAAAGAGGAATTTAATGCATTTTGAAAAGTCTTGTCGTTGCTAAACGCTGAAGTGATAATCTTGTCATATTTATCCTTTAAATCCAACAAAAGCTGCACAAAATCCACAGGATCCTTTAGCCTTTCCGGATCAGTGACTAGCTGCTTCCCAGTATCACGAATGCATGAAGTCATGACATCTCTAATTAAAACAAGCCCATTGGGTACCCGACGAAACAAGCAATACATCCTTCCTAAGTCCTCATATTTTTCATCAACAACCATGTTAACCAAGCCAGAGTTCTCCATCTGCACAAGTCTGTGCATATGACTTTCAATCATCTCCTTTTCTACCACATTTGTTATTTTGACTTCACTTCTGGCATCCAAGTAATGTGAGACTCTCTCTATTTCTTCATTTAGACGTCTCTCGGCTTTCTTGAGATACTCTCCACAATCACAGGATTCTATGAACTCTTGAGACTCAAGACAGTAAAAATCAGCTGAAACCTCAAGAAAATGCTTCTCGAAATCATCCTGATAAACAGAAGGACCTAGATCCATTAGCATCTTCGTGATACTTCTCATTAGACCCCTGTCTATGACTTCACCACTCCTCTCTCTCCTTACATTTTCAAGAAGTGTAGCCTGAAGCCTAGACTGGATTTTGCTGGAATGGATGACAACATCCCTCCATAAATTTAACCCAAGGTCATGAACTGGGGTTTTGTGGCTGTTTGGGATGAAAGTCCTATCCATATACATCAATATATCTCGGATCATTTGCAATGCCTTGTTATGCTCCGCCCACTTTCTGTTAAGTTCGTCCAAAAATAATCCTCCCTGAGCAGCCTCAATTGAATTACTTATGTCCTTTAGATGGGAAGTCATAGTAGTGACAAGTCCAGAGTACAGTTTCTCCCCAAATTTGTGCAGTACCATATTGTAAGCATTCCTGATTTACATGAATGTTTAGATGTCAGAATCTTAAAATTTTCAGATGTCAAAGACACAGTTATATGGTAGACCTCGAGGCAGTAGAAACGGGCAGCACATTGCAATAATATGAACTACTTCAACACATTAGACACATTATATATTCAATCATCCTAACAGCATTCGTTTGAGGTACATGAAGATGAAGCAAACTAACAAAGCACATCAAGTATATAGCTAAAAACTACATCTATATCAGAACCTTTTACATGGATTATTAAAAGAAATATAAGAGATGACAGTTTCACTGAATCAAAGATCCAAAAAGAATAGCACAGCTTCTAATGAATCCTCTCACTCTTATATTAAGTAGATTATCATCAAAAAGGAAAGAGCTCAAAAACTCCAAAAGCTGCCCAAGTAGCATAACAGAAAATGCAAACCAAGAGAGAGCCATGTGGAGGAGAGAGGGCAAAAATAGTTATGAAGTATCTATTAATATGGCCTTTTCAGAAGAACCAGTTGTGGCATCTGTATCAGCCAGTTACTTTGCCATGCTCCCAATAACATAGACAGCTCTCAAACTCAGACTCTTCTGGATGTATAATAACAACACTTTACAAACCATTTTCAGATTTCAATTTCTAAAAAGGTAACCCCAAGTTCAAAATGAGAACCCAACTGCTTATCCTACCGCCTATAATTCATCACTGGCATTATCATGGTGAGCAGCTACACCTGGCACGTTAGTGCTAGACAACAAAAGCACCTCAGACCCTTTCGGATGAGGCGCATTTAATAAAGCACATGCCTGGTGCACCTAGGTGTGCTTTTTTCTAAGGTGATAGGCATAAAAAAAGCCCGATGGATTGATGTTCTTTTTAGTCTCTTTTATTTTTAACTTTTTTCATACCATGTACCTTTACTAGTAAGAAAGGAGAAGTATCAAACTCTTTACTCCTCAATATTTGATTATTCAGCAAGAAAAAGAAATCATGCATATTGGCCAGCAAAAGAAATTGAATGTTTTGCAGATAAACGAGACCATCGTTTAGAGTTTACTATTGCACCTTAATTCACTTACACCGGCACTCTTTTCGCACCTTGGGCTTGAGGCAGTATAAAGGTGTGCTTGAGGCGATAGAAAGGTTCTAGTGCCTAAAGTGCGCCTTGCGTTCTTGACAAATAACGATTTCAAAACTAGAACCTCAATTCAATAGATAATGGACTCTGAAACTTAACAAATTTATTGTCTTGGCAACTCATCATGGCTTAAAACTTGGATTACTGAACTCACCTTCATCCCTCAAGAGTTACTGGAGCCTTAATTAAAATGAAACATATACTCATGGAGGGGTTAATAAATAAAAATAAATTATATCATTTTATATTTACAAAAAAAATAATAATAAAATAAAATAAATTCTCAATTGTTCAAAGACATTCTAACCAGCAAATTTTGACAAAATTAAACTAAAATTCTAGCTAAGTTTCACCTCACAATCAAAATACTTAATTAAAAGATACATAATTTTAACAAAATTAAATAAATTCTAATAAATAAAATAAAAATGTAAAACAAATCCTAACCTGTAAAGCTCTTCAAAGCTAAGTCCACTAGCATTATGATTATAAATTTCATGAATCGCATGTTCCAGCACCTTCCATGTCTTCTCTGCATACTTGGGATCAACCACCACCCTATGCTTAAACGCCTCTATTTGAAACGGTTTTTTCTTCGGAGCACTCATTAAAAAAAAAAAAAATCTTCTTCGAAAACTAAAAAATCAAGCTTCAAAATCAAAACCCACCTAGAGTCCAACCCGATTAACCTTTGAAACCTGGAATTTGATATGAAAGTTCGATATTAACCCGGATTCAAACCAGCTTAAAAAGCATGGAAAAAAGGGCTTTTGAGAGAATTGAATCACTGGGTTTTTGAGATCAGAGGGAACAAAGATGAAAATCCTCTGGGTTTTACGAATTTAAAGGTTTAATCAAGGAAATTTGAAATCTTTTCAAAGATTAAAAAGAAAAAGCAGAGAAAGAGCTCTGAAATTTGGTCTTTTTAGCTTACTTCTTGTGCTTTACTTCTGCTCTTTCTTTTCTTTTTCTCTAATTTCAGAATTTTTCAGTTTTTTATTTCCATTTTTTTGGAATTTTTAAAGGACCTTTGCTTAATTGCTTTCTTTTTGCCACAAAATTTGGAAAGAAATAACTTAGAAGGAAATTTATTCTCTCGAAGTTATCACTATACATATTTTTGGGTTTTTTTTTTTTTTTTGGATTTATAATTTTATTACTATATATTTTAAAATTTCCTTTTAAATCAAACAGAAATAAGGGAAAAAATTAATTTTTTTATCCAATATATATTCAAATAAACATTAATTTTAAATGAAAATTTTCATATAAAATGTGAAATAATTCATTCTTGGATAATTTATTCAATATTAAAAAAATAAGATCTTTTCAAAAAATGGTTAAGATTCATTTTATTTCAATAGTATTTTTTTTAACAAAAGAAAAAAATACTCAATTTTTAACTTTTTTTAAATATTGGCAAAATTTGCACTTTTTCCTAAAAAATGCAATTCTTTTTCTTTTACTTTTATTTTCAAAATCTATTTTTTAAGTATTATTTAAATTTATTTTTATTATTATTTTTCAAAATTTACTTTTAATATATTATTTTTGTTAAATTTAAAAATAATTTATTATTTTTATGGTCTTACTCAACTCAAATCCTGAATAAATCGACACTTAATGTGATATTCAGGTATCGAAAGATTTAGACTAAAAATTTAAAAATAATTTTTTAATTATATTTTTTTAATATTATTTTAATTAATTAATGTTATTTGATACCTATTAATATTTTTTATTTTAAATAAAAACAATTGGACAAGACTTCAAATCTAATCCAATTTACTTTCTCATTGAAAAAAAGAGTCTATTTAGTGATAATTAGTCTTCAAATCATTCTTGCCTTGGATTTCGATCTAGACTTCTCTTTTTCTCTCAATATTCATTTTTTATTCAAAGTGAAGCGTAACCCTTTTCCATTTCTTTTTCTATTTTGAAGAAACTTTTACTTTAATTCAAAAGTAGTAATCAATAAAAAAATATTTAATCTTATTATAAAAAAAAGTTATTAGAATTACTAAAATATTCATAATTGAACAATATTAAGAAGCTTGATTCCTTGTTCAATATAATTTACATGAAATAATGTTGGCAAAGCTTCATATCCTTTCAAAAAATTAATTCAAGGTGATCTTCCATACATGCACTCAACTGAACAAAATGACAAAGGAAGCCCCCTACTTTAGTTCTTCTAGAAGTATTAAGTTAATTTTTTTGAGTTTTTTTTTACGAAAAATATAAAATCATGTCAAATTTTTTAAATTTTATTTTTAAAAATAATTATACGAATTAATTAATTACTATCAACATTGCTCTATCATTTGTCTGAATTCAAACAAGCGTTACTTAACCAGACAATGACACAGAAAACCATGACTCAACAGTCATCGTGTAACTGCTCCTCTACTTTCTAAGCAACAAATAGCAACTTCAGCCTCAAATTTATCAGATAATTTCAGCTCAAGTGTCTGATACTTCAGTTTTTCCCTTTCTTTTTTTTTTTTTTTTCCTCAATGGAGTACCAGGATGTTTATGATGTGAAATTGAAGCCTAGGATACTAGAGTACTTGATGAATGACCAAATTCCTAATGAAACTGACCCTTCACCTCAAAACTGCGATTTGCAGAGAGTTGTGAATGCTATCAGGAATCTTGGGTTGCTTTCTGAGTCATTCCCTGATGAAGAAGCTGATAACTCTGGAATCGTCGAGGATTGGGCAATTGCTGTTGATTCTTGGGTTGATCGGGTGCTTTCACTTGTGTCCAGTCCCAGGGTCAGTTTTTGTTTTAAGTTTGCTAGTTAACCTATTTTTAGTTACAACTTACAAAGGTTATTTAAAATGCTCTTCTTCTTAATGACTCTTTCCCTTTGTCATTTCTTTTAGGAAAAAAAAAATTAATGAGTTGATGGCATTTTATTTGAATAAGTATTGTTTATGTGTCAAATCAGATTAGGTTGCAGTTCAAAAATTTAAAATTTTCTTTTAAATTTGAGTTAAATTGAGATTTAAATTGGTTTAAAAATCTGTTTCACCGTTTATTATATTATTAAAATATTATTTTTATATTAATTTTTATATATTTTATAATTAAATTTAAATAAAATTATTTTTATTATTAAATAATAATTTAAATTAAATTGATTTAAATTTATAAAATTTTATCTAAAATTTAACTTATGCAAAATTAAATCTACTGAGCCTGATAAATAACTAGCCCTTCAGCATGTCTAATTTGAATATTATCATGGCATTCCACCCACTATAAATGCAGACTAGTAATCCAAATTGTGGTGCCTAAAAAAAGTTACATACCACTACTATTTTCTTATTTCCCAAATTGATTGTACTTCGAATTGAAGAAACTTTGGTTTTCATTGAAAAAGAAAATTATCGATTCCTTCAATGAATCATTGTTTATTGAGGTAATTCTGTCACACAGTCACAAAAACGTTGGAGCGGAATATGTTTACTAGGGGTGACTTGCCAAGAATGCAGCTCCGACCGTTTACTAACATCGTACCCTGTCTGGTTCGACAAACTTCTAGCAAATATCCAGGTATGAGTTCTTTTTCTTCCACTTCTATAGCATTGCCAAAAAAAAAATGTGCTTTACACCTTTTGAAATCAGCTATTTTACCTGGATTCGAAATAAATGTCGTATATGTGAATATATTTGATATAGATATATTTAATTTTTTTAAAATTTTTTTTTATATTTTAAGAATTATACTTCATATCCATGTTTGGATAGTTGTTGGACACCAATATTAGATACAAATACTTTAAAATAAGTGAAAAAGTCCGGTTGATTGATCTTCGTGTGGTTATTAACTTTTGTAGTTGTATCTTCGTATGGTTCCTAATTTTCTAGCATGGTGGAATTTCTTGTGATTTAAACAGCCAGCATCAGATTATACTTCTATTAAGGTTGCCACTTTTGCTTCCCTGTCGGATCTGTTAAAGAGGTTTTTCATCAATCTTTTTCTGAATTTTCTTGCTTTATTTTACTGCAAATACAAACTCCATAGCTCCAAACTTTCCAATTCTAAAAATGTTCTTAATTTTCCTGCTTCAGGTTGGGTAAATATTCAAATGTCAAGAAAGATGTAACAGCCCAAGCTGGGAAGCTCATTCAACCAGTTTTGGAGCTTCTATTAGATAATGAATTCTCAGAGGTTGTACTGGTAAGCTATTTATTACTTTCATCAGTCTTGGAAATGCTTGATTGCCATAATATCAAAGTCTTTAATACTGTCGAAGGCTATCCTTTTCAAGCTTGTGTCCTAGCGACCCATGGTACTTAGACTCGAGTGTCCGGCACTGGTATATTTAATTTTTTTTCAGTATTTTCATATGCTGAAAAGATTCTTGAAGGATCATATTCTACACTCGTATCCAGATATGCTTATGATACGGGAACTTCAAAAAAAAGAATGAAGAGTCAAAGTGACATAGCTAGTGACAGAGATATGACCTTCAGTTAGTTACTTTGGCGTATATTTCTTTCTTGCTATCTCAAAAATGGAGACTTGTTTTCTGCAGGAAGGAGCAGTTGCAGTGCTATGCACCATAATTGATTTCTTCCCATCATCGTTTCTTCCTCATTATGAAAAAGTAACCTAAAGTTCTATATTTCCATGGCCTGTTGAAACTTCAAGTCGCTTTAACTGATTGTTCTTCAAGCTTGACTACAACTGAATGGCCTTGATAGTTAGCTTATCTCAATTGGTAAATGACTGCAAATCATCTTTTTTACAGGCTGAAGCTATCATTGTTTCGAAAATTATTTCAGGCCAGTGCAGTTCTAGTATGATGAAGGTGATCGCAGTTTTCGAACACACCATGAAATAACATCTGCATGCATAAGTTTCATATGAATCAAAGATTTCTATTTTGATATAGCAGTCAATATCTTTTGTTGATTTTCAATGTATAGAGATATGCTTATTTCTTAGCATCCCTTCCGAAATCAAGAGGTGACAAAGATAGCTGGTTCGTTATGATGCAAGATTTACTAAAATCAATTGAAATTCACCTGAATGATGTCTTTCAATGTCTGGAACAAGGTAAGTAACAAAAAGAAAAACTGATCTTGCTCTTGCCCTATTGCTGCTTTCTATATTACTCGGACTTGGTTATGTGAGTGTTGGTAATGAGTATATATATCTAATAAGGGTATGTTTTAATTTTTTTTCAAGATTTCGATATATTCGAAGGATCCTTAGAGAATCATATTTTTTATTCCAGATTTAGATCCATTAGCTTCAGAAAGAGCACCATATCTAGAAGCAAGAAAATCCAAGAAATTGTTGACATCCATAATCCCAACACTAATTCTTTGTTGCAGCACAATGCTGACAAACTCTTATCCTGTTCAGGTAATCTAAAAATTATTTTGGTCAATGCTTTCAACGACAACATTTTTTCTAGCTTTTGTTTGATCACAATTTCCAATCCAGTGGGTGGAATCATATTCTGTTGTTTGAACAGGTGATTGTTCCCGTTCATCAATTATTAACTCTTGTGAAGAGAGTGCTGACGTTGCATGGCTCATTCTCTCAAGCTTCATTGAAGTCTTCAATGGCAATCATGCATGAAGGATTTTTTTGCATTGAGCTTCCTGTTTTGCAGTCGTATGGTTTAGATCTCCTAGCTGCAATCATAAAAGGGACATCTAGGTGAAGGAAAAGTGGAGATTCAAAACTGCTTCTTTTTATCTTTATAGCATACTGTCAGACCAAATGCCTCCTTCCTAATTACAGTTATCGAAGATTTTTGGAGACAAAAGGGCAATTTACATCATTTCCACTATTATATTTAGGGATGGTCCTGCCTACTCCCATATAAGGTGTTTGTTATCACCAATGATCCTACCTCTTCCTACAAGAGCATTTGGTGTCACACCACAAACAAAGTATTGTCCTCTTTGGACACATATTGGTCTCGTAAGATTTTGTCACCAGAGAGTGTACCTTCCGTGGGTTGAGTGAGAGGCCCTTGGTTGGCATGGAGGCGTCTCACTCAGGTGACAAAATCTTGTGGACCTGTGAGAGCCCAAAAAGGACAATACGCTTAGATGTGATGTGACACTAAATGCTTTTGCAAAGTGAACAGAATCACTGATGATACCTAACACCCCACGAAAGGTAGGCAAGATCATTGGAGTGGGCTCTCTCACTTCATTAACTAGTAACATCATCTAATTATGAACTTATAATTGAATTTCCATGGTTGATGAAAGAGGAAAGTGAAGATTTGACCATTTTATTTTATATTTGATATATATTCTTCTAGTTGTTGAAGATAACATCCTGCTTCTATATTAAAATGTTGCAGCCAACTATTGCCACATGCTGGATATGTCATCAGACTCCTTAAAGATTGCTTCAAAAAATGTACATTGCCAGTGTTAAGGACAAAACTTTACTTCATCATAAGGACTTTGCTTATATCTATGGGTATTGGTATGCAGCAAACAAAATTTCTAGATTAATTCCTACCATATCTTATTTATTTGCAATTCTTTCTTACATCTACAGTGCTTGAATTACTGTTATAGATTCTAATTGGGTATCTTTGATGATGAAAAACAAAATTATTTCTGATAAAAGTATAAAATTCCAACAGTTGCTAAATTAGAAGAGTGTAAAACAGGATTGAATAAGCTTCTATTTTATCTTTTGTCCTTATTTTTTATAGTCTTGATATTAATGACTATGCATTTGCTTAGTCCACATTGGATTTAAAGGGAAAAAATCTGAATAATGGTGTAAAAACCAGGATGTTTCCTTTCTGATTTCAGCATGGGCATTCAAGCCTGTTTGCTTAACTTTCTTGTATAGAAAATGTGATTTTCTGCTATGTTGCCATTACTGTTGGATATACATATGTGTCTCACATGAGTGTGCCCAATTTTTTTAAGTTTTTTTTTCATATTTGGAGAATCATATCTCTATACCCATGTCCAAATGTATGTCAAGCACAAGTGTTAGACATGAATACTTTAGAGAACATACAGGCTCTTAGAAACATAGATTTTCTATGTTTAACTTCCTTTCCTCTTTTCCAAATTGTCTCACCATATATTTGGCATATGGTAGATTGTACTTTTGCCAGGATTGTAAGTTGTTGTAAATATTATATATATATATATATATATATATATATATTGTAAATTGCTGTAAATATTTTATATATATATGTACCCTGGAATTTAAGTCCACTGGTATGCAAAAAGCTAACTTTTATCCTATGCAGGAGCAGCCTTACACATTGCCGAAGAACTCACCAGCAATGCATTTATTGATTTGGATGCCTCTTGGTATCTAAATAAGCAAGAAATATCCAGTCTAGACTTAAAATTTGCTACAGTTGAAGCATCAAAGCTGCCCGCTGACAAGAAAAGGAAGCATGCTGCAACAACTGACTCCTTGGAGGAGGAGAACCAAGATAGGGACTATTTGGAAGTCCAAGTGCCAAAGAAATATTCAGCCTCTCCTATATCATTGAAGATTGCTGCATTAAAGGCATTAGCAACTCTCCTCACTAGGGTATGTTACTCCTGTGTGAACTGCTTTTTGGTTGCGATTTACTGAATTCAATCTCAGAATCAACTCTACGTTATCGGTTTGGATCTCTGTCCATTCAGATTTGTATGTTTTTTAATGAATCAAATAAATGGTAATTAATAACTATGCTTGCAGGGTGGTGGTGTGTTAAGATCCGATCTACGACATACTGTTGATGATCTTCTGATAAATGTAGCAGTGAATGCTTATAATGGGAAATGGAGAAATGATGAAGAGAGTGAACTCATCTCACCCAATGGACCATCTTTGGCAGATTTCTTGCTTATTGCATTGCATGCTCTTTTGGCATCTCTACTTTCGCAACCTTCGGTTTGCCAACATCATCTGGCTAAGGGACTTGAGGTTTTTCGTAAAGGTAGAGCTAATTAACAATCTTAAATCTCCATTTCTTTTGCTTAAAGGAAAAAATTTTACTGAAATGGAGAGGTTAGCCAAAGGGCTTAAAGTATGAACTTTCAAAGAATCTATATTCTTGCATCATGGAAAGAGGGAAATGGAACAAAATCCAAGTCTTTCTACCTATGTTCAATACAATTTAATCCATTTTTTTATACTAGCCCTTTGACCTTGTGGCTTAGCCCAATTGATTGATGCGGTCATTTTTAAAAAGTGGCATCCAGTAAGCTTAGGGTTCGAATCTCAATATCTGCAATCTCTTACTTATCCCCAGACCACTGCCGTCTTTGTACTAAAAAGAACAATTTCATGTCAAAAATGGACCATATTCTACAATTTATTAACTCAAAGAAATCTCCTCTTCAATAATCTGATACTCTAAAAATCCATCATATCATGGTGCTTATTACAACAGCTTAGTCTAATATCCTTATAAATTGGATTGTACAGGCAAACAAGAAGCAGGAAAAAAGATTTCTGATTTCTGTGCTCTTGCTCTTTTGGCCTTAGAAGTGCTGATGCATCCGAGGAAATTTGCTGTCGGCGGCGACATTCCATCTATGAGCCATGGTTGCGTCAATGAGGGAAGCGAGCATGACATGTCTGAGAATTTATACTTGGTTCCTAACGAAAACGAGACTCCCAAGTCACTTTCGGTGGCAGGAATGATTAATCAAGATCAAGACGAAGCTCTATCTAATTATCTGCTTAATAGTTATAGCGAAAGTGAGGCTACATTAAGCAACCCTGACAGAAACATTGATCATCATATTCCAATGCTTGGTTACAGTGATGTTAAATTTCCAGGAAAAGAAGATCAGCAGCAGCAAGGTGAGGCATTCGTCGTCGATGTGGAGGAGATATCCAGAAACTCAAATGAAATCATGCAAAACAAGCAATTCCGGGGTCCATTGTCGGTAGCAGACGTCAAGCCTTTTATAGATATCAAGAAGGGTCCTGAGACAGAATTTGGCAAGGCTGTTTCAGGCTGTAGTGATTGTGATTTCTTAGAGATAACTGCATCACACAGTCCTGGAGAAAGCTGAAATTCTGGCTTCGTTGGTGAATCACCGGTGAATAACTGAAATATTAATCCTGGGAAATCCATGCATGCGTCGTATTTTATTTTTTTAACTGTATAAACATAAAACATAATAGAAATTATTAAATATATTAAAAATTTAAATACAAATATAAGATATATTAAGCATCTTAATCAATTTTTATTTTATGTCTATTAAACGTAGTATATTCATGTTTTATTTAGGCATTGTACCAAAAATTAAAAGACCCAAAGGCCCAGATTAGACTTTAGAAAGACAAACCCAAGAGGCCCAAATCAACCATTCCAAAAAAGCTAAGCCCATTAAAAGACCTAAAAATGAAAGAAAATTACATTAGGGTTCAGGATTCCCCCCTATGTTGATCACTCCTTTAATTTCTAACCACTTTCCCCCAGCCTTTTCTCTTTCTCGCCTTTGACGAGAAGCCGACGCCGCCATGGTTCACGTCAGTTTCTACCGCAACTGTAAGCTAGCCTCATTCCTTGTTTTGCTTCTCTTCTTCTTTTACTTCTTTCTTCTTAATATCTGTAGTTTCAATTGAGCGTGTATTATTACTATGAAAAGTTTTCGTCTTTCCAGTTTAATTTGTTTTTGGGTTCTCATAATTGGGTGTTTTTATTTATCTATTATAATATATTGTCTCATTTTTATTTAGCAATGTAGCTGGGTTTATTTAGCTTACTGTAGTTCTGAGTGCTAGAAATTATCTTTATCTTGGATTTTGCTGTATTTTTAGGCATTATTAGCCGCTTTGATCTATTTTTTACCTGTAGATTTGCTTAATTAGAATGCTATTTGGGTAAATCTGGAGAGGATTATAGTATGACTTACTTAATAACTGTTAGAAAGATTCCAAATTTGAGCTCCAAACAAATCAAATACCAATGAGCTTTATAATTGTTTTAGCTTCCTTTGAGGTTAGGTTATTGGTCTCTGAATTACTTAAGTTGTCAAATTATAGTATTTTTCTTTTAATTATTGTTATTCATATATCGGTCAAATTGATGTGTTGTTATAGATGGAAAGACATTTAAGAAGCCAAGGCGTCCATATGAGAAGGAACGTCTGGATGCTGAGTTGAGGCTTGTAGGAGAGTATGGGCTCCGATGTAAGAGGGAGTTGTGGAGGGTTCAATATGCTTTGAGCCGTATCAGAAATGCTGCTAGGGATCTTCTCACTCTTGATGAGAAGAACCCTCGTCGTATTTTTGAAGGTGAAGCCCTTCTTCGTAGGATGAATAGGTATGGACTTTTGGATGAGAGCCAGAACAAGCTCGATTATGTCTTGGCTTTGACCGTTGAGAACTTCCTTGAACGCCGCCTGCAAACACTTGTTTTTAAGTCTGGTATGGCCAAGTCGATTCACCATGCTCGCGTGTTGATTAGGCAAAGGCATATCAGGTAAAAGGTTCACTTTTTGTTTTTCTTTGGCTGTTTATCATGTTCATTTCCATGTGTGCCAGACATCTTCTGAAATGTGTTCATAAACGATGACTGTTTGTTTGAAAGGATGTTTTATTAGGAAATTTTCACAGTGCATGAAATTTGCTTCATCGGTTAAAACATTGCTTCGGTTTAGAGGTGTATTTTTTCATGATATAAACTTGGAGAACATTCGTTCTTTTGGAGAATTTATCTGATCAACTGAAACTAGTTTTCTGGAAAAAAAAAAAAAAATTCCCCTAGCTGATTGTGATTTGTTTCCTTGTGCTTTGCATATTCCTATACGTGATATGTTTGAGCAATTTCATTTATGTAAGCCTACTTGAATATTTTTATCGATACATACTTTTGGTTGTCCAAAAGATATTATAGATGCTCCGAATGTTGTATCCTGATGTTTGATCTTACCTCGATAGGGTCGGTAGGCAGGTCGTTAACATCCCATCCTTCATGGTGAGGGTTGACTCCCAAAAACATATCGACTTCTCTCTGACAAGTCCATTTGGAGGTGGCCGCCCTGGAAGAGTGAAGAGAAAGAACCAGAGAGCAGCCGCCAAGAAGGCTGCTGGCGGAGACGGTGACGAAGAGGAAGACGAGTAAAACCTTCGGCTACTACCACCACTAGGAACCCTTAAGCCTCTGCTTGAAACTTGCCTTCTTCCTTATTAGACATGTTTTGAGTTTTGTTTCTAGATCTTTATTGTACTGGATATTGTCGCTATATGTTTTTTTTCTCTCGGATTTGATGTTAATTGATTAATTTTGTTGTTTTGAGATTAAAATATTTGAATTATGGTCATTTAGCTCTAGCTCCACCGTTTTGAGGGATGATGTCATGTATTTTACCCAAGACGTTAATGAAGTGGCTAGTTGTGGGTTGATGATGCGGTCACTGGATGAACTAAGAATTCGTGGCATCATATTACTACCAAAATGTGAATGACTAGACTTTGTTATGGTCAAATATGTCTATCATTAAGGATTTTTGTTTCTGGACGTTGAGGCTTTAAAGCCTTGGATGGTACCAAGCACAGGAGCTGCCGATGCTGCTTCCTGGAAGCATTAGCAATACAGTTCACAGTTTTTTCTTTAACAAAAAAAAAATTCAATATATATAACATGATCTTGGGTGGCAGACTAGCAGTTTTTAAAAATCATGGATCACTTATGGATGATCGATTTTAAAGGTTTTGGACCATCAACATATTAAAGATTGATTTTAGGATTAACTCTGAGGCTTACTATCAAACTTTAGATTTTAAAATTTTCAATATAAACATTCAAGACAGTGCTATTTCAATATTATAAATAAAAGTTACATTCATATAACCAAGTTTGATAAATATTAAAAGAAATTTTAAAATATAAAAGTTCGAATACTATATATTTTATTTATATATAAATGTATATTATTCATTTTAAAAATCGATTCAAAAGTGATCTCTTGATTTCAATTTTTCATTTTAAATTGATAGATGTGTACTTAAGACCGTTGATCAGTCTGAAAGTGTCCATTATAAAAAATTTAAATTATCATAAATCACAAAATTAATGTAAAATTAATTCAAAATTTTTTTTAATTCAAGACGATCGCTAGGTGACCTTTGCTCTCTCCTAATCTTAAGCAGGGTTCCTGATTAACATTTTTATTAAAAAAAAAAAATCAATTTCCTTGCCACGTGTTCGTAGGTAATTAACCTCCTTCCCTCAATATCCCATGCCCCTCAATTCATTGCCACGTGTACTCCACCAAATATTTAAACACTCTTAATTGCACAATCATGCATGCCAAGTAAGATTTGACACTGTAATACTATTGCTAATCCCTACTCTTTTTTCTTCCACCACCCTTGACACTAATACTTATTTTTTAGACATTCCCATTAGATTTAATTAACAAAAAATTTAAAAAAAAATCTTGAGATTTTATTCTTAATTAATCCCTTATGACGTGGCATTATTATGTGACGTGGCTAATAATTAGAACCCCTCGAAAAATCTCCTTGCCTTTTTTGGTTACTAAATTAGTCATAGGCAATGGTTTTTGAACCTTTAAAATTTGTCTCCCTTTCACGCACGTCCTTTTAGTCAACCACGTGATACTCGCTTTTTCTCTCACTCTATTCTCAAGTATTTTCCCCGCTTAATTTGCCAAACCTTTCGAAACGAACCGTTTTAATCCCGGCTGTTTAACTCCTGTAAATTTCCCCCGCCACACCACCCTTAAAACAAAACCAAAGAATCAGAGCTATAACGACAATACTACCGTACGTCTTGATTGATGGAGTCGAAGAAGGAGCCCCCGCTTATGGAGGTGGAGAGTGGAGAGTCGTCAACGGAGGAGGTGGATTTGGAGTCACCGAGGTCGGTGGTAGTGCAGATGAAAAAGAAGAAAGTAGAGAGAGTAGCTCACAGTCAGGTTTTGAGGAAACGAGAGGAAGAGTCGCATCTGCTGATAAAAAGAATAAGAACCAAATTGTTGTATTTGGAGGAGGCGTTCGTGGTGCAGTTTTTGATGTAAATAGACGACGTCGCTTCGACATGGTCTTATTTCTAGGCCGATCTTGCCTTCCTCGCCTCTCAGCGGCAAGAAGAACAGCGTTAAAAGGCCATGCACAACCTAAAATCGATCCGCCTCGATTAATCCAGGTTAACGTTATTTTCCTTTTTGTTCTTTTCTTCAACCTGTTTGGATGCTGAGAAAACTTCTTTCTTAATTGGGATTAGATTCCCACCAAAGTGATTTATATTTCCTTTCTTATAAACTTTAAATGACAGCAAAATTTTTAAAGAGGGGTAACTTTAAAGCATAGGAAAGCTTGAAGATCATTTCAATGGAATATCTAGGTTTTAGTTTTGATTTTTCTTAATTAGGTTTTAACTAGAAATCTTCTTTTATTCTGAAGATTTTGAATGTACAGAACAGTGTTAAACCAAAATTAAAAAAAAAAATTATAGTTTATCTTTTCTTTTCCTTTTCTTGTTTTATTGCAAATAAGTTCTAATTTTCTTGTTCTTATCATGATAAAAATAACCTAATAATGCAATCCAAACAATTCTGATTGAATTGGGTAAATATTTATCCAAAAATTATTGATGAACTGTTATCCTTTGCCATTACTTAAAAATTTGTAAGTTTATCTTAGCACTAATTTTTTTTACATATAATTTATATATATAATATATAAATTATATATTAAGATAATTATTCTATACACGAGCGATGAAAAGAAAGAAATTATCTAAGCAAGGTTAGTGGAATGACACTGTATCTCGTAGAATATATTTTCAAAGATAAAATATAACAATGGTTGTAAAGTTTTTTTTTTCATTCCACCACTGTTGTATGGAATAATTATCTTTTATATTATATATAAATAAATTATAAGTTTATCTTTAGTGCATATTTAAAAACAATGAGATATTTGGAAGGGTCTTAACACTTATGGAATTGCCTATGGTCAAAAATAAATTCGGAGATAGGGAAATTATCACATCCACTATAGTAGAATTATTATACTTCACAAGCATAGTTAGTAAGGTGACACATATTCTTTAAGATAAATAAAAACTTAAAAGAAGTAAGATATCCGATTAATTCTATCATATATCAAATGTTAATTTTTTTAAACTCTATAAATTAATTTATACAATTATAGTTTATCATGAATTAATTTAATTGTGTATTAGTTAATAACTCATACATTTTTAACTCATTTATCTTACTTAGATTATTATTTTTAAATAAAAATATTAGATGCTGTTCTAGCTAAAAAACCAAAACAAAAATATAATATAGCAATTGGTTAGTTGTTGGATTTGGGTTAATTTTTTATTAAACAAATGTGGGCTAAAACCAAAGTAATCTTGTCTCTGCTGAGGCTTTTATTGGGCTGTAGATGTCCCATTTTTGAATAATTATAAAGATTTGTTCTATATATCTATATTATATTTTAATAGTTAGTTAAGTATCTGTCACAAGTTAATCGAAAATAAATTTAATTAAAAATAATATAAAATTATGAATAATTATTTTTTTAATATCTAAAAAACTAACATTACTTAAATTTTTTTAAACATAAATGTTTTATTCAGTATTTTTTTATCTACTCAAACAATGAGTGTGCCGTAATATTATTTATATAATGAATATTAATTTTTTATTTATATGTATATATTTATGTTTAAGATTGGTTAGTTTTGATCTTTAGATATTGACACTAGTTCAGTACTTTATTAACGGACGATATTGTCGGTTGTCATTGTTATATTATTTTTAATCTTAATTTGTAAGTAATTTAAGCTTTGGATATTAGTAGTAATCCTACCTAATTATTATAGATTTTATCTTTCCATAAGTGTAATAAGATGTTAGTACATGGAAGCAGTTAGTGAAAATATAAGATAAATAATTAATGCTCTCTCTCTCTCTCTCTGCTTAATTGAACTTTGAAAAACAATATTGACAAGACCTCTTGCTTTCTCTCCATAAAAAAAAAAAATGACCTAATTTTGTATGAATTAGCAAAAAAGTCTGAATAAGTCAAGAATTAATTTATGGCTCCTTAATTATTGAACTCTAATAACTGGTGATCCCCTTTGTTAATATATTTCTCATGCTAAAAGTCAAGAAAATATATAATTATTCTTTGATACCAAACTTATCAACCAACAAACCCTACGAGAATGGAAGATCAAAAAAAAAAAAAAAAAAAAAAAACAGAAAACAAAAACCCAAAGAGAAAAACATGTAAATTATAAACCCTTTGCTTGTTCCCTTGGATGCCAACAAACAGGAACAGCCCAAACATGTAAATTATATATATATATATATATATATATTACAAGGAGTTTGAAGTATAGAAGTTTAGTAAAAGAACAAAAATTGCAGTGACTATCGGCTTTGTTGTAGAAGTTGTCTGAGGATGTTTGCATTAATGCTGCTTTCGGAGGAGTCTGATGAATTCAGTAACTCCGATATTCGATTGCTTAAATCATCCACCTCTCCATTAAGCCTCTTAATGTGATTGCATGTCTCATCCAGAAGCTGCAATGAGTTTATATGTAAACAAAGCCCACAGCATTTAGAATTAAATAACGATCGCAATGCGAGCTTTAAACTATTTGGAAAACTGGAGAAAACCAAGCGAATGAAGTTTTTGATTCTTACCTTAGCTGCATTTCTTTTCTTCTTCTTGTTAGTTGATAACAGCTCTCGAAGTTTGAGGCTAAAATCTTCATTTTCATTGCTTCTGCCACTTGATCGTTTGCTAGACATTGCTGTATGAGGGAGAGTGGAGAGAGGAGATTGGTCCTTTTAAGTTTGGATCTTCCAATGGTGTAATGACAATTGAAAAATAAGAAGCATTTTTATAGATGCTGTCTGAACTAGAAGTAGATCTAGTTATAATCATGTTACGTAAATGCTTGTATATTCATATATTTATTTTATATTTTTTATTAAATTTTATTTATTATTTTATGTGATATTTATATAATATCATTGTATCGTATTAAAAATCGATAGATCTACGATAAAAGTTTAGCTTATCTATAGTTGGTAGGAAGCATATCAACCACGATATCTATCGACATGGGTTAGGCCCCATATGTCCAAAATATGCTAAACCAGTTTGTCCTGAGGAATTATAGGGATTTTTAAGAGGTTTTTTTTTTTTTTTAGTCAAGAAAATGATTAACATTGGTATGCAATTGACTAAATCATGGAAATTGATCAATCTAGCAATAATACAATATTACTAGTGGAATGCAACTTGATTTACCCCCAAACCCAAAGAGTCAAGAAGCTAATTAATAGGTTTTATGTGAAATAATTAATTGGTTCTTGGTCGGTGATTAAGATTTAAGATATAGACTTAGAAACTTGGAAATGATTTTCAACCAAAAGAAACCTCACACGTTAATACACGAGAAACATAACTCATTGACAATCATTTGAGTTAAGGAGGTAGTTGTTAGGTTCAAAAGTACTTTTGATTTGGATTTAGAATAATTGATGAGGGAGAGACTGATACCCTAATCCTTTTCCAACCAATTTTTTAAAAAAAAAATTTTAAATTTGAATCGGTGAGATCTTTGAATTTTAATTAAATTGGTTGAATTGATCAGTTTAATCAAAATTTCTATTTTATATTTGACAATTAATTTTAATGTTAAAAAAATATTAAATATATTTTTTCATTAATAAAAGTTTGTATTTAGCTTACTGGTTTGATCTTTAATATAAAATTAATAGGTTAAAGGTTATTAATAAATTTTAAAAAAAAATTAAAAATGCAAAGCTAGTATTTTATTGGTTTTATTTGGTTTTTATCACTATAACCCGCTCTATGCTAGTTCAATATTTTCTTGGGTTAATATACTATATCGTACCAGATAATTTGTCGATTCTCAACTCAATCGATCCAGTCAATCAATCTTGTCTTATTTCGAGTAATCACTATTTTAAAGTTAATATATAGGTAAATATGTAATGACATGAATTACAATTTAATAATAAAAAATTATTTAATTTTATTTCTAAAAATATATAAATATTTATGTAAAAATATATTCAAATTTTTATTAAGATTTTAGTAGTAATTTGAGCTTTCGGGCCTAGACAAAAAATCTAAAATATTTTCGAATCACGACCCGATGCAATCCTATTAAAGTTTTTTTTTTTTTTCAAATAATACAATACAGTTAAGTCAATTAAAGAAACACAACTTGCTCAATATCATTTGATTGAATAGTTAAAAAATGTCCACTTCAATCTGTTTTTTCACTAAAAGCAAGCATGAGGTAACAAATTTAATCTTTTATTAAAATTTTAAATAACTATCTTGAATACAGATTTCGTTACATTTGCCCTTAGTTGGTTCATTCTAATTTAGAGTTTGAGGTCTAATATCCATAATTCTTTTCTTATCCTAAGTAACAACTTCTTTTTATCAATCCAAATTCAGTAAGACATTTCTTTATTTGTTCAATTTAATGTTCAATGTTAAATTTGGTACTATTTTATTAAGTTTAATCTGCTTTGAGACTTCGTAGTGATCACATAACTAGGTTTTTTTTATGGTGCTTGTTTGTTGGGAAGAATGAGGGCAATAATAATGACTGTGAATCTTAAAATTCCATGTAGTATCTAAGATAAACAAATGGCTTGGAAGGGTAAATCTGAAGCTTGAAATCTGATCATTTTGTCTAGCATGAGGTTCATCATTCTCTTTGTCCTTGTTTCATACTGATCATTGTTTTGACAGAAGCCTGTTTCTGGTTTCCCTCAATTTGCTACTACTTTTTGAGGCCTATGAATTAGTAAAATATAAGGAAAATTGTTGCAAGTTCAAGCAAACATCAGTAAAACTTGATTACTTCAGTCTTCAAGAACCCACAATATTCTAGCTAGCCACACATTTTCATTAGATGACCAATGAGTCCATTGGCAGAACAACTAACCCTTTTCCTGCTTACACACTAACCTAGCTTAGTTTTTGTCGCCGACTACGGAGAACTGCAGTGAAACCGTAAGGTAGTCTCCACATATTTATTATAGTAAATCCTTAAAGTTTCTCAATATAGGATTGAATGTTGCAAACTTTTCCGTTATTTTCATGTTCTCCTGCGGATTCCGTGCATCTTCCTCGAATCCTTCTCAAGAGCAGCCAAGTCCTCTCTAGCTTCAAAAAACTCGCCTTCCTCCATTCACTCGCCAACATGCACAAATGCACTCTTGGCGTACATCAGATCAAACTTGTGAGCAGTCCTTGACAAAACTTCAGCAACACTTGTAGCGTTAGAAACCTTTATACAAAGCGACCTTTGAACCTTGCCCAAATCGCCATCACACCAGGTATCGCAATAGGAGGCTGGTGTAGTTGATAGTAATACCAAGATTGTACCCAGTTTGGCACCGATCAACGAACTGGATTAGTCCTCTTTCTCGGTCTTGCTCGTTGCCACCGCGCAGCATTCACATCCTATGGCACCAAATCACCCAGCTGCACATCAAGCAGCAGGCCATGTATTTCCCCGCGATGGCGTGGATCGTATTTTGCCATCATGGAGGATTGTTCAAATTAAAAAAGCACTTTTGGTAAATTCTGCTACTGACAGTTGCTCATGGTACTACTAGGCCTTTTTCAAACAGAAATAACTGCTGCATACGAAGAAAGCATGAAATTGAGTCAAGGGTGTGGGACTAAATTGTCCGAAACCCTGTTACATCCACATTCAAATCACCATCAAATCACAGAGACGCGGTAAGGGAAGAATAAATAACCTGCAAACAATCAAAACCTCTTAAGTATTGCAATACCTGGGGCACCTATTCTCATTTATTGTTTGAGAAATTCCAAATTATATATATATATATATATATTAAGTATACTCATATCGAGTACGTACTTATATTCGATAATAGCTCAAGTCTAAAGAACATAGCAGTTATCTGCTAGATTCCTGATACTGCTAAGGCAGAGGTCCACCATTTCCATGCCAACTGCATAAAAAATTACCCTCTAAGTTGGTTTAGATTAGTGTGGATTCAATGGAAGAACATCCCTTAAAAATCTTTTCGTACTTGCATAATGGCCTCTGGCAAAGTTATTGGCAGCATCTTCTTAGTGACTGCTCAAGGTGGTCGAACAATTCGCGGTTAAGTCCTGGATTCGTTCCAGATTCAAAAAAAAAAAAAAGAAAAGACCAAAGGTCGAGTGACACGTTTTCCGGCGACTGTTTCATTGAAAAAGTGTTGAAAGTTAAACCCATCATTCCTGCCTCAAACTGTTGCGGTACTTGGCGTTTGTCCATCAGGCCTCAGCTCCCTAATGCAGCATTAAAAAACAGTCACTACCCAACAAAGATGGAACAGAAAAAATATTGAGTTTTATGCTGAAAAAGGGAAGAAAGAGTGATTTGAGCTGAATGCCATGTTCAAGGCAGTAAAGGTCCCAAGGCGTTACCAGCTTGGATACCAGCCTGACCAGTGTGGATTTAAATGCACTCTTTTTATTTTTTCTTTTTCCAAGCCGATTCTAAATTTGAGGCTCAAAAAATCAATCAATTTTTATTTTTAAAACTCAAATTTAATTTGAGATAAAAATTAAACTATCCAGCTAACTTGAATAAGCTAGTTACCTAATAAAAAATGAGCTTGATTTTCATGTTTGATTTTAAATTTGATTATTTGTGTGTTCGAGCTTGACTTCGAGTTTAAATTGAAATTTTTTAATACTAACTATATACTTGCGAGTTACTCAAATTAAATATTAAAATATTCAAATTTAGATCACATGTTAACTCAACTTCTCAAACTCAAATTTAGCTCAACAATAATTAAATCGAATTTAAATTTTCTTAATTAAATATAAATAGCCTGCGCGTATTGAAATCTTACCTTGGGCAACCTATTGCTTCTTGACTGGGCTTAGAAGGTGGTGTTTGGGAATGAACAAACTTGAGTGCACAACCTGGATTTTGAGCCTAACATGAAACTCTGAACCCACTTTTCATTACCCAATGCCCCCGCTTTGATGTTAATTTGGGCTTCGGGTCAAGACTCAGTGTTTTCAAGGGCACTACTCTCTAGTGTCAGTCCAATTAGTGCCTTGAATTTTTGGGTCCAGATTCAGTGTTTTGCTGTAATGGACACTCTTAATGCTAGTCTTCGAAGATGTAATGTCGATTCCTATTTGCATCTTATTTTTATCATATTTTATATTTTTTATAATATTTTAATAATGAATTCAATATATATTACACATTTCATATTTATATCATATTTTTTATATTGCATCTAAAATTATCACGTCAGGATTCTCAGTCGTAGTCGGAGGCAAGAGCCAAGTTTATGGGTAGAACATGGCGGTGGAAAAGCAGCTTCTTACTCTGCGGCCTTGCCTTTTGTTTATACGCCCATGCCTAATGATTACTACTAGTAGCTTAGCAATTTATTTTTAAAGAAAAGGAAAAGAAATCCGAATATTATAACATTGTATTCGGATATCCCTTTTGCTTTTTAGGTCCATTTCCACTAATGTTTAGTATATAATCCACATGCATTAGTTTTTTTCATTCAGCTTTCTCTATAACTTTATCTCAGCCTTCTCTATAACTTTATCTCAGCCTTTTAATCTGTATAATATAATAACTTTAAGCAGAAAGTTCAAAAAGGCATTTGCTGCTGCTGGAATGCTTCAAAAAGCTTTAAACACTTTTTAAATTGTACTTTATTATAAGTTTAATGGTTTGAAAAAAAAAAGTTTTGATTGAATAAAATGTGTTTTAAAATTATTTTTGAGAAACATATGGTTTAAGAATTTTAAGTATTTAATATTGGTGTGAAAACAATATTGACATGAATTATATATCATAAAATAATAAATTTTAAAAATACAAAGATAATAAAATTATTTTTACGTTAAAAGTTAATTTTCAAATTGTAAAAATACCAAAATCTCTAATTTTTTTAATTTGGGTTTTAAAATCATAATTTCAACTGTATAAGTAAATTTTTTTTTGTTTAATTTGGGTTGTAAATAGATTTGCTCCAGAGCCGGACTACTCGTCCAAGCCCAAAGGCCATTCGATATTTGAGAGGGTTTGGACCCGAAAATGGGCTTGGACAAAAAAATTAAGCCCGATTAAAAAATAGACTGGATCTTGGATCTAATTTGCAAAGTCTGAGCCTGACTCGGCCCGACCAACGTTATTATTGCATTGTATATTTATTTTATATTTTACGTATTATATAATTTTTATCATATAAATAATATATATATAATATTATAGTGTAAACTTTAAAAATTAAGTTAAATTATTTATATTTATACACTTAATAAAAGAAAGTTATTAAATTAATAAAGATTAAATTTTTAAAAATAGATTTTTTTAAAAAATAAATTATAAAAAATATAATATGACCAGATCTAAATGGGTTTGGACTACTTATTTATAAATATGGATAGGCTTAGACAAATTTAAAAACTTATATTTGGAGCTTAACAAAAATTAAATAAATATATTTAATATTGATACCATACTCTAATTTAATCCGAATCTAACTAACCTAACTCATAAACAGGTTCAATAATAAAAGCATAATTTCAACATCTAGCCTACAATGGACCCTAAACCTTTGAAGATAGTGGACTGAGGCCTGTTAAATGCTCACTGGAGGAGTAAAAATGTTTTTTTCCCTTTCTTTATATCAGATAATAATTATTTTTGTGTCGTAATTTTATTTATGATATTATTTATTTATATAAATTTTAAAATTTTAAAAATTTATATTATATAAATTTTTATATAATTATATATTTTATCATATTGATATCATTTTTATAGAGTATTTTAATTAATTTTCATAAATCATAAAATAATATAGTGTTTAAACTAAGGTCTCCTCTCTTCTTCCCCGGCTAAAAGGAACAAAATAATCAACTTTCTTAACCAATAAACACCACCTTGACTTGGAGTAAGAACCACTCATGAAACTTACCCAAAAAAATAGAGCCTTTTCCACATGTCAAAAGTCACCTAATAATACACTTAGATGATTATTCATTATTTGGTGTTATTGAAAGTAATAATTTAAAACAAACCCAAAAAAGGTTAAGCCATATATATATATATATATATATATATATATGGCTGAATGAATAATTAAGATTATGACAGCTGAGGACCCCCCAAGGCCCCCATGCCAGTAGGTATCGGGGGATTTTATTTATTTTTCGTGAAGATGGACACAAAGATGGCCCTAAGTAAACTTAATTCCCTCTTTGCATTTTCCTCAAATGGGCTAATCATAATTCACCACATCATTTTCAGTATGAAATCTGTCTTTTGAGTTGGGAGAGTAGTCATTCAAACTGATTTCATGAGGATTTGCCCTCATTATTATTATTTTTCATGTACTTTCCATCAATATGCTGGTAAAACTACTCTTTTTCTTCCTTCCCCAAGTCTTGGGGTTAGATTATGATTTAAAAAAATGCCCTATTCAACATTTTATTTTTTTTATTAGGAGGAGAATTTAAATCCCATCCCTTTCTTTGAATAGAGGGATATCTATCAACCATTAAACAAAATTGTTTCATACCTTTTATTAATTGAGTTAGTTTTTGATTTAATAAGTTTGATTCGAATTATATTAATTTAAAATAAAAATTTTTATTTTAGATTATTCAGTTTAATTTAAATTATTATTTAATTAATAAAAATATTTTTTAAATTAAATTAAATTATAAAAATATATAATAAAATAAATTTTTAAGCTCAAACCAAATTAATAAAAGAATAATTTTTTTATTTAAACTTTGATTCGTCCATCAACAATATTGGTTGCTTCACTTTTAAACTTTTTTCTACTGAAAAAAATGGAAAGGAGAAGGAAAAAAAAACATGGTAGGTTACTTTAGGATTGTATAATGAGTGATTAAAAGCAGACATGAAAGCACCATATAGGGTATTGTAGAATAAAAGCAATGACTAATCATTTCATGTTTACTGGTGAGATGTGTAGGCCAGTTTTAGCTTATGGGGTCTCCTCCATGTATCAAGCTGCATGAACAATGAAGCGAATCATCATCATGGATTAGTTGGGATTTGCTTAGCAAATTAACCAGATATTCATCGATTTTATTTTATCTTATTATTTTATACAAAGTTATGGCCATACACACAGCCAAGACTGATCATAATTAGATCGGAAGACGGTTTGAATTTTTTTAAAATTTTTATTAGAATTCAACTAGGGTTTTTTTTAAAATTTATTTTATTTATTTAAAAAATATTTGATGATTTTATTTTTATATTAATATTTATATATTTTTAATTAAATTTAAATTAAAAATATTTTTTATTAATTAAATAATAATTTAAATCAAATCAATTTAAATTAAATTTTTTTATTTAAATTTAATTTAATTTAAATTAAACTGAATAAATTATACGATGATTACCCGTAGAGTAACAAATACGGTCTATAAACTTTTAGGCCATTTATTCAAACTGAAACTTTTAGACCATAAGCTTAGACTCCTTGAATCCTAGAATGTGGTCCATTAGTTTCTTTCTGCTGCACAAAATGCCCTTTTTGGCTTCAAGCTTTGGTTCTATTTTTTTTAATATATTTTATTATGAATCATTTACTTTATAATCAAAACTATTTGTAGCTATCAATACCTCTAATTTTTTAGTTAGAGTTGCATGTGGCATGCAGAGTTTAATTTAAGGTGAAATTTTTTTATTAATTATTAAAGTGTCACATATCTTTAATTTTTTTTAATTAAAGTTAGTTATTAAAAATTTTTTTTATGTGCTGTTTAATAAATTAATTGAAAATTTGTAAAGTTATTTGATAAGTCAAGATAAAACATGTGATTCGGTCAATCGAAATTCAAAAATTCATAATTCAATCAATCAAATTTACTTAGCGAGTCGATATTTGTATCTCGAAATAAATTAAAATAATTTAAAAATCAAATCAAATTTGGTTAGTCTAAATTTCTAAAATTGATGAATTATCCAATTAAATTTCACTGATAGACTACAACATAGAAGATAAAACCTAAACCCATAATTATTTAAAAAAAGGGGGCATACCACATGCCTACATAAGTACAATTGTTATTAAAAAAAACCATAAACTAGGACCAAATTTCTCACCAAAATGGATCTAATGTTCCCAAAAGAGCCTACAAAACAACCAAAGGCAACTTCATTTCATTGATTAATCCTTGTGGCTCCCAAACAACATGGGTTTGTTTCTATATATCTCTAATAATAATAATAATAATAATAATAATAATAATAATAATAATAAAACTTTTTTTTAACACTATAGTTTGGAGCCATTGAGGGGCCAAAGGAACATGCCAATTGTATATTGGTGTTGAAACATTAGCCCAAATTTTCCTCCATTTATGTTTAGTTTAACATTGTTGGTAAAAAAAGTTTGGTTGGACTTGAGTTGAAAAAAAGTGTGATAAAAAAAATAGGGTTTAAAATTTTTAAGTAATTGAGTTATTTAAAAAAAACACTATGATGAATTGAAATGCAAAAAAAAATATGCATAAAATAATAAAAGTTTGAAACTGTAAGGATAATAAAATCATTTTATCTCAAAAGCTAGCTTTAAAAATGCAAAAACATCATTTTATTTAATTTTTAGCTCAGATTACAAACTATGATTTTAATAATAAAAGCTAAAATTTTCTATCTATTTAGGGTTAAGATTGCATTGAAGTATAGTTTTTTAGCTTCCAAAGTTATGCCACCTCAATGCTAAATGATGTTTAACTGGACTTTTTTATCCCCAAAGCATCTTCTTAATTAGTTTATATAATTATTTAATTTTTGATTACTAGGAATACTTTCGAACTTCTTCAATTTGTCTTCTCCTTAAACTTTTCCTTAAGCATTGACAAAATTGTTAAACCTTAATAAGATAAGAACTCATCAAAATATTAGAGAACGACAAAGCATTTGGTAGTTTATAGCCTAAGATTTTATTAGATAATCAAGATGATAAATCAAAAAAGGATTATCATACAATTAGTTTATATATATTAGTCCATTTTACACTAATTCAGGGTTAGTTCAAGTCCTAAGGTTCTTGACTATATATGTCAATGCCAAAGATAACGTTAACTAGTTAGATAAGAACTTAATATATTAGAAATCAACAACAAATCATATGATAGTTTGATGGGTTAGTTAAGGCTTTTATTATATAACAAGACAATAATATAGAAGTTTATTATTTTATAGTAATTAATGGTTTTCAAGTCCTAAGATGCTTGACTTTGTTTGATACCATTACACTGTTTTAGAATTGATCAAGTTCATGGATTTTTTTACAAATAAGGTTATAAATCAAGGATAAGAGAAGGGGCTATAAATGTTAATATTCAAACCTCAAACTTATGTATCACTTTTTAAAGATTACTGCATGAACTATTAAACTAAGCCCCAAATTCACAAGTCATAAAAGTTTGCTATTTTATATTGATTCATCAGGGTTTAGTTCAAATCCTTACATGCTTGTCTTTCTTTGGTACAATCATATCATTTTAAAACTGAACAAGTTTATTAATTTTTTTTATAAAAGAGGTCACAATCTAAGGATAAGACGAGTTATAGATATTAAAGTTTAAATTTTAAATTTATTAAATACCATCTTTGAAGAGTGACTATATAAACCATCTGAACTAAAATTGGGTTTCTTGTTCATATGTGGGGTTAAAGCAAACCCTACAATTTTAGGAAATTTGAAGCAAAAATGATTTTGAAGCCGAAACTTTATGAACTCAACAATACAAAGGAACCATTGGGAAGCCATAGGGGCCATTTAAACCTTTAGACTGTTGACTCTTTTCTTTTCTTTTTCTTTTTCTTTTTCTTTTTTCTATTCAGAAGTTTACATATCAGCAAAACAAACATAATTTATAGGATTATGAAACTGAATATTACCTGTTTAAACCACAAAAGAAGTAAAGGGATTATGATTAAGACAGGCTTCTATTTCTACTTCTATGGTTTCTTGCACTCTGGTTATTGAAAAGCATGCGATTTTTAATGGAATTTCCATGAGAATTTGCCTGTTATTCCTAATAACAAGCTTGGTCAAACCAGCTAAGAATTGATTTCTTGGGCCACCTGGAGCTAGTTAGGGCCAGTTTCATTAGACAAATGGGCTGAAGGACCATGCAGAAGCTGGCAAAGCAAGCAAGCAATTACATTTGGCATTGTGAAGATATGATTTTGTAGGATGATAAAAGATTGAAGATTTATAATTTTTATAAATATTTAAATTTAAATTTTTTAATTTATTTAAAATTTGAATTCGTTTATTATTCAAATGTTATTATTTGAATTCATCTTCATTTTAAATATTAATATCTATCAGATATCTAAATCAATTAAATATTTAAATTTATTAATTATTTTTTTCAAAAAATGAAAATTAAACAATAAATAAATACATAAATGAATATTAAATTTAGATATATGAATGAGTTACCTGCATAAATAAAGTATATTCGGACATTCAATATTATCCGAACTAAAATCAAAGTGAATTCAAATAAAATAATCTTGATTCATATCCAAATTGATATTAAATTTAAATCTAATCTAAAAATTAAAAATATCTAATTGTTTATCAGTCATTAGTCATATATGATTTGAATTTGATTGAAAATAAAAAAAAAAAAGCAGCAAAAGATTTCTGATTTCAGCCATGGATGCGACTTGGAGCACGATTGGTGAGAGAATATTGTTTGGAGTGTTTCACTTTCGTGACAAACCAGATGATGATGGAGATTGGAGACTCGCATTGTCAAAACTGGGACATGTTTTATTAAATAGATTGAGGGAGAAAGTGGGAGGAAGGATAGGTTTCCTGTTTGATTGAGTCACCTTACCTACTTTTTCTCTTTCAATTGCTTGCAAATTTTGAAAAATTTTCCCATCCTACAAATTTTGCTTTGATTGTCAAAGGATTCATTTCCTCTATCCTTAAAACACTACTGAACTTAAATGAGTGCGGTACGAGTGATAAAATATAAAAATATTTAAGGATAAAAAAGTAAAACACGGTTGAAAAGTTTTTTTTGACTTTTTTTTTAATTTTAAAAGAATTTAAATTTTATTTTTTAAAGGGTTTGTTTAATTTGTGCCTAGAGACATTATTTAATAATTATTTATTTATCATTGAATTTTTTTTGTATTTAATACATTGTTTTTATTGAATTTAAGAGAAATGATGCATTAATTACATTTTTTTATGTATATTATCTTTATTAAAGTCCCCCTCGTTAACATTCGTTAAAAGTTCACTATAAGTTTCTATACTATAGTGAATAAAATATCTTAATCTCTACACTATTAAATTTAATATTTTAATCTCTGTACTTTTAAAATTGTAGCAAATAAGTAAAAATAGTTAATAATGTTAAAAAAATTATTTAAATGTTGACAAAATAATAATATATCATCTAATATGAAATTTTAAATTTTATACAAAAATAAGTTTGGGTATAAAATTTAAAATTCTACATTATATAATATGTTAGTATTTTATCGATATTCAAATAGTTTTTTAACACCGTTAATTATTTTTTTTATTTACTATAATTTTAAAAATATAAATACTAAAATACTGAATTTAATAATATAGGGACTAAAATAATCTCTTTACTATTGTACAAGAATCCCTTATAGACATTTGCTTTAATATTTTCCTTCTTCGAAAGGGAATAAAATGTTTCAGTATCCCTTGAGATGTTGCTAGAAAATGTTCTATACTTACAAAGAGGTTGCACTTCAAAAATAAAAAAGAATTATAGATATTAAATTTTAAATTATAGACTTACATGATATCATCTTTTAATAATATCTTCATAAATTAATTGAATTAATCTCAAATTAACTTTTGAAAATAACGTAGATTTGAATTGAAAGCGATTCCTTTGAAAAAAAAAATGTATAGCTTATTTGTTACGAGTTTGATTTCTTCTCAATCGTCTGTAGGAAGTTTTGTTGTATTGCTAGCCATTACCATCGCACATGTCATTATTTTGTATGGAAAAAAACAGTTTCCGTCGTAATTTCATTATCAACTGTCACATTGTTTTGAATGTTAATTCTAATTTTGCTACTACACGTAACATGAATCCTTCCATTTCTCAATACACTTCGAGTCAAATAACTCACTTGCCTTGATTCGGACTGAATTTGGATATGATATTTTATGATTTAAATTAAGTTAGATTATTTTAAATTATTGATTATAAAATAAAATAATATTTTTATTTAATTTTAATTATAAAAATATATAAATATTAATATAAAATTATTTTTAATATTTTAATATATTTAAATAATAAAATTTGATCATTGAACTAAATCAAATCCGATTAAATTCGAACCTAAATTTAAATTTTAAAATTTTTTTAATTACAACTAAATTTAAGTTACAAACAAATCTATTTCTTAAACTATGTTCTCTGGAAACAAAAAACCCTTTTTACACGTGAAAGTGGTGTGGCAGATAAACAGAATGAGAAGGGCATCGTAACGGTGACTTAAGGAACAATGTGGGAAACCAGTTAATTCTTGCCTCTCATTTTAGGCATTCTTCCCCTGGTTGGATATTTAAATTTTATTTTTAAAATAAAAATATTTAATAAATTTGATATTTAAATTTTAATATTTGTAATTTTTTTATTTTTAAAATATAATTAGATCTGTTTTAAAATAGGATAATCTATTCAATGAGTCGGGCTGAGTATTACTTATCGTAATTTGCTCAAGTCATAATCATTAGTTAGTTAATAAAAAAATGTATGTAAATTTAATAACAAAATTATATAAATATTAATATTAAAATAATTTTTAAATATTTTTAATAATAATTTAAATTATTAATCGAATCAGATCAAATTTAAATTTAAATAAAATATAAAAAATTTATGATCGTAACTTTAACTTAATTCGATCGATAAATACTTTAAAAAATGACCTCTTTTAATAGCATTTTTTCTGGAAGAAGATTATAATTAGAATTTGGAATTCGGATACAAAGGAAAAAAAAAGAAAAAAGAAGGGCCAAAACCAAAGGAATAGTGGCAAAGTTTCTGTAAGTCTGAACCATTCTCTAACTGCATTCATGCAAATCTTGGGAGTTGGGACCAAGCAATTCATTAGGGCCTTCCAGTTTTATCAGAACTAAAACACACACACACACACATGTATGTATCTCTTCAACGTTCAGAAATAATGATGGCTGAATTGATTGTGAACCGTTGAGATTTTCAGAAAAAAAAAAAAATACTATTTTCCACTAAATTTTTGCTTCATCCAGTAAATAAAAATTCTTCCTCAGACTATTTTGGGCAACCTCTTCCAATTTGCTTGATGTTATTTGAAGAAATCAGCGAAAACAACAACAATAACAATAATAATAATAATAATAATAATAATAATAATAATAATAATAAATAAATTGGGTTTTTTTTTAGTTATTATTCTTTTTGAAAATAATAATTGAATTGCTAATTTTGCTGCCTTTGGGCCTAAGACATGCCTTGTTTTGATGATTTTAAGAAGGTTTGATGAGGATTATGAAGATTTGATCTACATGCGTTTTATTTTTTATAAAAGGATGAATATTTTCAAGATTTAAATAGAACTCTTTGGTATTGAAAATAACAACTAGTTTATTTCAAGTCCATGTTGGATATTTTATTTTAGCTTTTTTTAGACAATCAATTATTACCAAGAAACTTCCTATATCTTACCTCAATAGCTATAATATATATATATATATATATTATTTAAAAATATTCAAAATCTAGTAATAATCTTTTGATCGAATAATAAAAAAACTCGTAATTATAGACTTTGGTTTTAAGACTTAACATTCTTTTCGCAACCCCAAATTATAAAAAAAATTAAAATTTTGTATCTATTACTGAATCAAATATTTAAATTTGTAAATTATTTGTTTCTTGAAGAACAATGTTTCAACTTTTTCATTGGATGGATGCTAATTATTAACTTATTTAGGGGAAAATTATAAGGGATCAATTCCATTGATAATAGAATTTTTTAAAAAAAAACTTTTGCACAATTAAAAAAATTATAAAATTTAAAATTTAATCTAATTATTTAATATAATTATTTTTTAAAAATAATATTTAATAATTAAAATTAAATTTTATCATTAATATTCTCTTTATTCTTATGTCAAGACCTTTTTTATATAAAAAAATATTAAAAAATGTATATTGCCTACAAAAGTTTCTTTTTGCCCTCAGAAAAGATTCACATATGCCTGAATCTAATCTAACAACAACCTAATAAAATTTACAAAATTTATGATCTCTGATTACAAAATTTAATTTATAAATTATTGCAATAAATATTTAAAGTAACAAAAGGAAACAAATACCAAAAGACAAAAAGTACTGTTAGAAAAACAAATAGAAGAGCAGACTGCCATTGACACATGCATAGTGTCAGTGAAATGCAAGAGCTTCTCTGAAATTAAAAAAAAAAAGGAAAAAAAAAACCTTTGCAAGAGCTTCTCTGCCATTGACACAGTTTTTTTTTTAATATTTTTCATGCTTTTTGATGGAAAATTCTGAATCACAAGACAAAAAGTTTTCACAGATAACCAAGAAAGGAAAGCAGAAATAACCAGTGATTATGGCCTTTAGTTTAAAGATAATGAAGGTCCCAATAAAATTTTGACAAGCAAATTATCTTGTTTTTGATATTTATTATATTTTAATATTTATATATAATATATATGTTTTTGGTGTGAACTCATGTTCTTGCAAGCAGAAAAAGCAAGACAAAACCAGAGCAAAACAGAGCAGAAAACAAACTTCCTATTTGTGACCGCGGTTTACTGTTCTTCCATCTTCAAACTTGACTTTCATTTTATGGCAACATGGTATCTTTTTATTTCACTATGAAAAAGAGTAAATTTTCATTTGTGGTCTCCAGATTTTGAACCCATATTATTATGATTTAATAAATTTCAGAAGATAATTTGTTGATTTTTTTAATTAAAAATAATAATAATAATAATAATCAAAATCAAAATCAAAATTATTTCATTTTTTAAGCTATAAAACGATTTTGGTTTTGACCAATGGTCTTACACATTAAGTTTCTTCCATCTTTCATTTTTTTTTTTCTGACTATAACTTTACAGCTTCTCTCTCTATATATACACTTCACTCAAAACACTCTTTTTATGCTGCTTTTCCCCCTTTACTTTTCGTTTCTTTTTTTCTCCTCCTTCAGCTTAGTTCTCGAACTGATAAACTCAAAAACGACATTGTCAGGTTTTCGAGACCTTGAAAAAGGGAAAGAGAGAGAGAGAGAGAGAGAGAGAGAGAGAGAGAGAGAGAGTTAAAAAGGGTTCTTACACTTTAGATCTCTCATGTCTTCTTTCACCTTCATATCATCTCCTTGTTTTTTCCTTTTTCTTTCAATGGCTGTTTTCATTCAAAAACTTTAACTCAGTTGTCTTTGAATCAACTCAACTCATTGAAGCTCTTCCTTCCTTTCTTTCATTTTGTCTTTTCATTTAAAACTTGGTTTAGCCTTGGTTTTTGAGTTTAGCAATGGCTGAAACAACGACAGAAACAAAAGCGGTCCCTGAAGCAGAAAAGAAGAAAGAACAAAGCTTGCCATTTTTCCAACTTTTCACTTTTGCTGACAAATATGATTACTTTTTGATGATCTCTGGTTGCATTGGAGCTATTATCCATGGTTCCTCAATGCCTGTTTTCTTCTTATTATTTGGTGAAATGGTTAATGGCTTTGGCAAAAACCAAGCTGATTTGCCCAAAATGACTCATGAAGTCGCCAAGGTTCAATTTTCCTCCCTTTTTTCCATAAAAATATATTAGAAAAAAACCAAATTTCCCTTCATTCAGATCTAAGATCTGTTCATTTTTTGTTGTTTAATGCAGTATGCACTCTATTTTGTGTATCTTGGTCTTATTGTCTGCCTATCATCATATGCAGGTATATTTCTTTTCCCCGTAATTTTTTTTTTTGGGGCTAATAGTTAAGGCCTTTCTGTTTTAAATGTATAAAATCTTTGAATCAATTCGTTCAAGCAACATTACAGATGTTGCATTGCACCATGGTCTCGGTCAAAAGTGACTCATGTAGGTGCAGCCAGTTCAACCAAAACGGAGCGGTGGGTGCGTGCCTGCGTTTCGTGCCCACATGGTCTTAATGGCTGTCACTTTGTCCTTTTGTTTCTTCACTTGTCAATCTTAATACCCTTTTAATAAATTTCTCGCTTTCAATTTTTTTTAAAATTTTATCCAACATTATCTGAGTCCCGTCTCTTTCATTGTAAGTACAGTTGATTCCTACCGTGCTGGGGTAGCTGTTAACCTTTGTTTAAAAAGAAAAGATTTAAATTTTTACCATTTTTTTTTCATTTTTTGGTCACCAGAGATTGCATGTTGGATGTACACTGGGGAAAGACAAGTAAGTACATTGAGAAAGAAGTATTTGGAAGCAGTTTTGAAGCAAGATGTTGGGTTCTTTGACACTGATGCTAGAACTGGGGATATTGTTTTTAGTGTTTCAACTGATACTCTACTTGTCCAAGATGCCATCAGTGAGAAGGTTGGTTGGTTTGCCATTTTCTTTCTTAAGCTTTTAATCTTTGGATTTCTGGATTTTTTTGCCTCTGTTTCCTGGATGTAATCTGATGCTGACCATGGCTTTAGTTCTCAATTTTCTAATCTGGTTTTGTTGGTTATACATAAATGCGGGTCCCCTACCTTATTATTTTGGGTTTGAACCTTTGACTTTATGTGTAACGTTGACAGATGCTCAGATTCGAACTCCACACTTATTCATCAACCAGTTGGGCGCCCTGTGTTCATGTCTTTGCATCGTTTGCTACTTGGTCTCTTAAGTGATGAATGGAACTAATATAACACTTTGGATGAAACAGAATTTTCTTTGAAAATTACGAGGACAAATCATCATTCATTAATTGTTGTTCTTTTTTCCCCCTTTTTGGTGAAATTTTAGGTTGGGAACTTTATACATTATTTGTCGACTTTCCTGGCTGGTTTGGTGGTTGGTTTTGTATCAGCATGGAGGTTAGCCCTACTAAGTGTGGCAGTGATCCCCGGAATTGCCTTCGCCGGTGGCTTATATGCGTATACTTTGACTGGCCTCACTTCCAAGAGCCGAGAATCCTATGCTAATGCTGGCATAATTGCCGAGCAGGTGAGCTATTCTGGCCTAAGCGTGGAACAACTTTTAATTATGTCTAATTGGCATAGCTTGCTTGCTGGATTGTGTCGTAATGAAGTGTTGTTATCAGAAATTTATCCATATATTACAATTTAAGACCTTTATCTTTGGGAGTTTAAGGTTATTCTAAGTATTTAATCATCTGGACAGGCCATCGCGCAAGTTCGTACCGTTTACTCATACGTTGGTGAGAGCAAGGCCCTTAATTCGTACTCGGATGCAATACAGAACACACTAAAGCTTGGATACAAGGCTGGGATGGCCAAGGGTTTGGGGTTAGGGTGTACATATGGCATAGCTTGCATGTCTTGGGCCCTTGTTTTCTGGTATGCCGGTGTTTTTATAAGGAACGGACAGACTGATGGAGGCAAGGCTTTTACAGCAATTTTCTCTGCCATTGTTGGTGGCATGTAAGATCTTAAGCTCATGTATCATATCTTCTTTGATTAAAGGTGAATTAAGCTTTGCTGTGTATTATCTCGTATAAAAAATTTTACAATTGCAGGAGTTTGGGTCAGTCATTTTCCAATCTGGGGGCATTTAGTAAGGGAAAAACAGCTGGTTACAAACTGATGGAGATTATCAAGCAAAAGCCCTCAATAATCCAAGACCATTCAGATGGAAAAGTATTGCCTGAAGTTAATGGAAATATAGAATTTAAGGATGTGACTTTCAGCTACCCATCGAGACCCGATGTTATCATCTTTGGCAATTTTTCGATTTTCTTTCCAGCAGGAAAGACTGTTGCGGTTGTTGGTGGCAGTGGTTCTGGGAAGAGTACCGTCGTCTCTTTGATGGAGAGGTTCTATGATCCTAACCAGGGTAATTAAAGTGACTTTTGTCATGTTCAAAGACTGAAACTCTTTGCCTTTGGATTATTGAGCTGATATTATTTGTTTTCTGGCTGAGCAGGACAGATTTTGTTGGATAATGTTGACATAAAGACACTGCAACTAAAATGGTTACGTGATCAGATCGGACTCGTGAATCAAGAACCAGCTCTCTTTGCAACTACTATCCTTGAGAACATACTCTATGGAAAACCTGATGCAAAAATGGAAGAAGTCGAAGCTGCTGCTTGTGCTGCAAATGCACACAGCTTTATTACCCTACTTCCTAATGGGTACAATACTCAGGTTGGTCTCTTCAAGTTCGATATTCTAGTCCAAATTTAAACACTTAGCCCTGTATTAATTTATGTCATGAAATTTTTTTTGTGCATCTCAATGCGAATTCAGGTGGGAGAGCGAGGCGTCCAACTCTCTGGTGGCCAAAAACAGAGAATTGCAATTGCTAGAGCAATGTTGAAGAACCCTAAGATCTTGCTTCTGGACGAAGCAACGAGTGCACTTGATGCAGGCTCTGAGAGTATCGTTCAGGAAGCTCTTGATCGACTCATGGTTGGGAGGACAACTGTAGTCGTTGCACATCGCCTCTCCACCATAAGGAATGTTGATTCAATAGCTGTTATACAGCAAGGACAAGTTGTCGAGACTGGAACTCATGAAGAATTGATTGCTAAGGCAGGGGCATATACTTCATTAATCCGATTCCAAGAAATGGTGGGAAATAGAGACTTTGCTAACCCATCAACTCGCCGTTCGCGTTCATCACGTTTGAGTCATTCACTGTCGACTAAGTCTTTAAGCCTCAGGTCTGGCAGCTTGCGTAACTTGAGCTATTCTTACAGTACTGGTGCTGATGGCCGAATAGAGATGATCTCAAATGCTGAAACAGACCGTAAAAACCCAGCTCCACATGGCTATTTCTGCCGGCTTCTCAAGCTAAATGCTCCTGAATGGCCCTATTCAATCATGGGAGCTGTCGGTTCTGTGCTTTCCGGTTTTATCGGACCAACTTTTGCCATTGTGATGAGCAATATGATTGAGGTCTTCTACTATACAAATCCTACCTCTATGGAAAGAAAGACAAAAGAATACGTTTTCATCTACATTGGAGCCGGTCTATATGCTGTCGTTGCATATTTGATTCAGCATTATTTCTTCAGTATTATGGGAGAAAACCTCACTACAAGAGTGAGGAGGATGATGCTCGGAGGTACTATTCGTAACTACAAGTTGCCTTTTTTCTAATTTCCAGGAGTGGACGAAGACGAGGGAGAAGATACTGCAATATGTATACATTGCCTTGCAATTTAATAGTATGTTTGTTAATTTTGTGGTATTTTTGGTTTTTTTTTCTTTTCAGCAATTCTGAGGAATGAAGTCGGATGGTTCGATGAGGAAGAGCACAATTCAAGCCTTCTTGCAGCCAGGTTGGCAACCGATGCAGCCGATGTAAAATCCGCCATAGCCGAGAGGATCTCAGTAATACTGCAAAACATGACTTCACTTCTCACCTCGTTCATTGTTGCCTTCATTGTAGAATGGAGGGTCTCAATTCTCATCCTCGGTACCTTCCCTCTTCTAGTCCTTGCAAACTTTGCTCAGGTAAGCTCACATTCCGTCAATTTTACCATTTTTTTCTCAACTAATCTGGTCCAAGTTCACAGTTCAACGACCCGAAAACCATGCTATTCAATAAAGATGTTTTTGTTTCCCAGGAATAATTTGAACTATTTTAAGTCCAGTAGGTGGGGGGGCATATGGGTAAATCCAGATTTGATAAAAGTCTTTTACTTTGTCAGGTTTTTTTATTCATATTTCATCTATGGAATCTAAATTCACTTTAACTTTTCATCAAAGGAAAAAAAATAATAATATCCAACAATGGCTCTTCCCCACTTCTTTGCACGTGCTTCCTCCAACTTTGCTGCATCAACTTCTAGATATTAAAAATATATAAATATATATGTAAAACATGACCCCAATGAGTGATTGTGAACGATAAAATATTAAAGATTCCATTGCCACCTATCAGCTTCCATACCTCCGAGAAAGTGTTCTTGTTAGTATTAGCTCATTTTCTCCAGGTTATAAACTACTATATTTTCCTTTAAAAAAAAAAAATTCCTTGGTTTTCTTACTTAAGTCAAAATTTTCATCATGTGTAGTTTCTTTCACTTATTTTTTTTTTTAAAAATAGTGCACCGACACTGCCTGGTTACAGTATATATCAGTATTCATTCTGATTTTAGAAAAACCAAGTTCAAGGGCTTTCTGTTTTTTTTTTTTTTTTTTTTTTTTCTAGGAACATGAACTTTGTTGTATTACCAGATGCCACCGAACCATAAGATAGTTTCAAGAGATTCTTGCCCCGTGATCTTATAATTCATTTTCTTTATGCTTTTGAAGATATTTTTATCTTCTTTTTCTCTGTTACTTTGTTTTTATTTCCCCAGAGAGTGTGAGAGTGTCGGGTTATGACAGTAAAACAGTGTTATGACAGTTCCAAAGAGATAGAAAGTGCCCATGTAAATTTGTAGGGCTAGGTCATAAAATTTGTAGGGTTTTGCATATTGGCCTATGGTACTCCAACTCTTCATTTTCCATTTAAGTCTCCATCTCTGACACAATATCTGAGATATATTTGGACGTGATTATGAGCGTATAATCCTCCGAATATATAAAAAACCTTGGCAAAAAATTAATTACACCCATGTTAGATGCATATTCGTATTCTACATTCATCCCGCAAGAGTATCTATGATATTCGCACAGTAAAATCCTTTGTGCGTTTTTGTCAATTAAGGGTTTAGTTATCAGGCCCGCTGCTTATGTGGGGTTTCAGAATCTGGGTTTGTTTTTTCAAATTGAGGCCAAACTGACTGTTAGTCGTGTCTGTCTGCCAGACAGTGGCTTCAATAAGTTCGCGCATGCTTTTATAAACGGTGAAATGGGATTAGACTTACTTGCAATGTGTATGACGAAATGATCACAATCTTGTCCTTGTGGAAGGAGCTTTTATTTGCCTGGTCCTAGCAATGAAGTTAAGCCTGATTTGGATTTAAAGTTGCATCTTCCTACCTTATTGAAGCCAACCAAGACAGTGGTAACAGTTTGGAATTTGGACAAAAAAGGGGAATTGAATCCTTCTTAAATAGAGATTAGATTGAGCACTGAAATTCAACATTGCATGTGCACGCTTTGGGTAGTGGCTAGCAATGAAATTTTGTATCTTTATGAGCCAGTAATAACCTATGTTACCCAAACTCTCATAAATGTCGGACATTGATATACATAATTTTTTTTAAAAAAAGTTTATATATAAAGTATCATATCTCCATACCCATGTTCAAATATACGTCGGACATGGATATTTTAGGAAAAATGAAGAGTTTAGGTAACATAGTTAATAATAAGTTAGATGTTGGTAATTTAATGGTTCTAATGCTGCCGTTATTGGAAGCTTATCTAACTCATTTGATTGAGTTTGGCTCCTCTTTTGGAGTCTTTTAAGTCTTAAAACCAGTTGTTATCTGAAATGTCTTGGATTCCTTGTTAATGTAACATTTACAGTTTCCAGACATTTGATTCTGTTTTATTTTGCTGTGCAGCAACTCTCTCTCAAAGGGTTTGCCGGTGACACGGCGAAGGCACATGCGAAGACTAGCATGATTGCTGGCGAAGGTGTAAGCAATATCAGAACTGTCGCAGCTTTCAATGCCCAAAACAAGATCCTTTCTCTATTTTGCCATGAGCTCCAAGTTCCACAGATGCGAAGCCTTCGTCGCAGCCAAACCTCTGGCCTCCTTTTCGGCCTATCTCAACTTGCTCTTTATGCTTCCGAAGCTCTCATACTTTGGTATGGCGCCCACCTTGTTAGTGAAGGTGTCTCCACATTCTCAAAGGTGATCAAGGTTTTTGTGGTATTGGTGGTCACAGCAAATTCTGTCGCGGAAACTGTTAGTCTTGCACCTGAGATTATTAGGGGTGGTGAAGCTGTTGGTTCGGTGTTCTCGATTCTAGATCGTTCAACCAAGATTGACCCGGATGATCCAGAGGCAGAGCCAGTTGAAACAATTCGTGGAGAAATTGAACTTCGGCATGTTGATTTTGCATACCCTTCACGACCTGATGTAAGTGTGTTTAAAGACCTTAACCTTCGAATCCGTGCTGGCCAAAGCCAAGCACTTGTCGGGGCTAGTGGGTCGGGCAAGAGTTCAGTCGTTGCATTGATTGAGCGATTCTATGATCCTACGGCCGGAAAGGTTATGATTGATGGAAAAGATATCCGGAGGTTGAACTTGAAGTCTCTTAGGCTTAAAATCGGATTGGTGCAACAAGAGCCGGCCCTCTTTGCTGCCAGCATTTTTGATAACATTGCTTATGGAAAAGAAGGGGCAACTGAAGCTGAAGTAATCGAAGCAGCCCGGGTGGCTAATGTGCACAGTTTCGTTAGTGCATTGCCCGATGGGTACAGAACACCAGTTGGTGAGAGAGGGGTTCAGCTTTCCGGAGGTCAGAAACAAAGAATCGCCATTGCGAGGGCTGTGCTTAAGGACCCAACAATTTTATTACTCGATGAGGCGACCAGTGCACTTGATGCAGAATCAGAGTGTGTGCTACAAGAAGCACTTGAAAGGCTAATGAGGGGCCGCACCACGGTCCTAGTGGCCCACCGTCTCTCGACAATAAGAAACGTCGACAGTATCGGAGTGGTCCAAGATGGGCGCATCGTAGAACAAGGCAGCCACTCTGAATTGATTAGCCGACCTGAAGGAGCCTATTCTAGGCTCTTGCAACTACAACACCATCACATATGAAGAGTTATTATTATTATTTTTTTCCATTGAAGCAGCGTGGCCTTCTTGGGGTGGTAATTATGTTTGGGACCCTTTAAACTTATGTTTCCATCTCTCTTTTTTCAATGATGAATAGCTGTAGATAATGTTAATGTGGGAAGACTGTATCTTTGAGAACTACTGCCCATTTCCAATGGGGTTTCTAATGTTTAAATTATTTGATATCTACGATGCATAAGCCCCTTGTCTATCCAGTTGATCAGGCTTCGCTGGCCCCCCCTCCCTGTAATTGATTTTATTGTACCACAAAGTGCAAAACCCTAGACATCACATTTCCAGCTCTTTTGAAAACCCTTTTTCTTGATCTAGCTGAAGGTAGACCTGTGCAGGCACAATATTAATATATGTTTTAAAATTTATATAATATAAATTATTAACGTATTAAAGTTTTTATAAATATAAAATATTTAAAACATGATAATAATATAATAAAATATATGAATATAATATAAACAAACGAATTATTAAATTGTACAATCGGCATCTCTTTCTAGTGTTTGCAGGTCCCGATGGAGTATTTAGATGGTTTAGCACTAAGTTGATAACTGATAATCTCTTTCTAATAACATTCACAAACATATTCACCCATTGAAATTTGTTAATAGCAAATGCTGCAAAAATGGATGTCATGACTCATGACCCACTATCTGCATTTCTAAAAGCGCTCAGTTCTGAGCAATTTTTGAGTGCACCAGTAAATGTAGGGTACCCTTTCCTTTGTTTTTGAATTCTTTGAGTTTTTTTTTCTTTCCAAAGTTTCCATCACCATGTTTTTTAAAAAATGAAAATGAAGCATGGTCAGCTTCTTCTTCTATCATCAGAATGATTATAGATTTCACTAGAAGGTGCACACATTTCTGTACTTGGTTTATCACAGAGTTGAAAAAACAAAGTAGACTCCAATGGAGGTTGGCCCCCTGCAACTTTTACAGTTCCCTTATACTGATATTGAGATTGTAGGGTGAAAAAAGATAGAAGCAAAAAGGCAAAGGCATGGCTGAGGTCACTAATACAGAAATGGTGGGTTCTCACTTCTCAGTCCAAGGCAGACCTATCACTTGGTCCGGTTGGATTGATTTTTGACAACGTTAATTTAGATTTTAAAATTTTTAAGTTATTTTAAATTTAAATTAATTTAATTTGAATTAATTTTTAACAAATTAAATTAAATTTAAATTAATTGATGAAATTTTTTAAATTAGAATTAGAATGAAAAAAATCATCGCCAAAGAAATGGTGGGTCATAGATTGATGCTGAGTTAAAGAAACTTGGCAGAGATGATGCATCACGTCAGCCATTTCGTATACGTGCCCTGCAGGCTGCAATTTTCTGCACCTTAGGTACCTGCTATTACCAGGCAACATGTTTTATTGATTATAAAGCACCCATGATGAATTTGTTTCCGGGCCCCCTAAACATCACTTACAATGCCCATCTCAACCAAGACTATGTTAATAAGCCCCTTTATTGAAAAAAAAAATTCCCACTCAAAAGTCAGAAACCGATTGATAAAGTAAAACAAAGGTAAAATATCAGTTAAGAAGTTTATCAACACATTTTTGCAAATATACATTATATTGTAGTTACAGAAGGATACATCTAAGATCAGGTATAAAACGTTGGCTCCGGAAACAGCAAGCTGAGAGCTGACAATGTCATATGGTGGATGACAACCCAAGTTTTATAAATGGCAGAAATCCAACATTGGAATTCAGTGCTGCCTTTGTATGTTTTTTGCTGTTAGATTCTTGATGGGGTCCACTCTTTCGAAGACTTTGGCCAGTGTCCTGAATGGTCTACAAATGTTGACTACTGCTAGTCATATTAGGGGGTCTTTGTCTGAAAGCCTCAGCCCTATAATGTTTTCAGGCACCGTCACATTTTTTGTTTTGTTTTAGCCAATATCTACTTTAAGCGTACTCGAACTAATTAGGTACGAGTATATATTTAATATTAATATATATATTTATTTTTAAAATTTTTTTATATATAAAAAAATTATATTTATATATTTATATTTAAATATGTATCGAATATAAATATTAAATATAATTATTTTAAAAAAATAAAACTTTGTGTAACAACATTCAATGGGGGAGATTGATGGTATTCTCCACAAGGCATTGCTGTCTCAACTAGCAGAGGTGGGCCTAACTGTCTGCCCTTTTAACTCAATTTTGAACATTCATCAGATTTTTCCATTTCCATTTGTCTCCCAACTTAAAATTTCTTCACATTTTCACTCATTTTAGACCGATGGATTTACCTGAAATGAATTTTGATTTGAATTGCTTATCCCCCCCCCCCCCCAAGAAAAAAAGGAATTTTGATTTGAATTGAAGAACATATCAAGATACAGATGATGTAAAGTACCTGAAGTATTGGAAAAAAGTTTCTTGAAACTGTGACTGATACCCCATTTTTTATTTTCAACGTATCTGCAATTGAACCTCCAAAAGGTTCATAATTGTCATCATTTTATTGCTCAAAATCATGCTTTAGTCAAAAACCCTGAAGGCAGGAAATCCAAAGGAATGATTCCAGGTTATCACTTTGCTCACCTATTATTACAATGATGATTCCAAATTGAGGCGGAGAGTTTTTGTTGATGTTTATAGCAACAATATCCGAAACCATGAGATAAAGTACTAACAAAGCTAGGCATGCTCATAAAGTTTAGCTACAGTGGAAGAAATCATGTATGTATGTGTGTGTGTATATATATATATAT
>JBBYHM010000027.1:1515682-1536142 GCA_038381775.1 Adansonia rubrostipa
AATTTTTAAAAAATTATTTAAAAAGGATAATAAATAAATCAATTACCAAATGCTCTAACAAATACTTAATGCCATATATTTTTTAAAATTGGTTTTTATTAAGGAATTAATTAGTAACTATTTAGGGATTATTGAAATTTTAACAAATAATTTGGGATAAAAGGCCAATTTTACGAAAAGTGATTATATTGCAAGATTTGAAATTTATCCATTGAGCAAAATAAATTATGGATTTGATTTTTTACTCTCAAATATATATATATTATCCCAATTCTTGTTTTTAAATTCTAGAAAGAGATTAATAACTTATGCATATGATTTTAAAATATTTTTAAAAAATTAATTTAAATAAAAACAAAGTATATAACAATCTTTTAAATTTGTTCATAAATTTTTATAAAAATATTATTTTCAGTACATCAAAAAAGAAATAAAAAAATAATACCCAAGAGGTATTGTGTTGCAATTCCTGTTGATGCGCGTGGTAATAGATGTTTTGAAGTGAACCTCATTGCGTTTTTTTAACTTAAAATATTTTTTACTAAAAAATAAATCTATATTAATATTAATTATAATGTTTCCAATTGAATAAGGAAATCACATAAAAGCAAATTTATAATACTAAAATAAAATTAGGTATTTAAGGTTTTTTAATTTAATTATTCGTACAAATAATTACTCATTAAATATACTTAATTTAATTTATTATATATTTTAATATGCAATATATATTTTTTAAAATATATATATTATATTTTTCTAATAAAACCTGCTTTGCTTGATTACATAATGTCATAAGTCTTATTTAATGCAAAAATGAAGAATCTTAGGAAAAAGGTTTACAAATGGACAAATTAAATGAGAAAAATGTCAATTTTCATTTACTTACTATTTACGTTTCTAAAATACATTTTTTTTCTTTTTTTTTTGTCAATTTTTTTGGTTTTCTTTATGATTTAATAAGTTAATTATGAATGTTGCTGGCCATGTTTATATATATATATATATATATATATATATGAATAAAAAGGAATTGATCGACATTATAAACAAATAAAGGTCATAATATTCAAATATGCAAAAATAATTAACTTTTTTTCCTTTTGTATACTAGAAGCATGTTAGGTGGTGGAAGAAAAAAGTAATGCGAAAAAATGTTTTAGGAAGAAAAAAAAAAAAGAAAAGTTAATTAGGGTAATTTGTTAAGGAGAAATAAGAAATTATTTAAGATATGTGACTAGTTTATTAATATAAGATACGTAAATAATTATAATCTTATTATTATAAAAAGGTTTTAAGTAATTTTATTAATTAAATTGATATTATTTGACTAGTGATATTAAATTTAGCAAAAAAATTATATTATTAGAGATATATATTTGAATTTTACTTACATATTATAATCTATATAAGCACGATATGGAAAAATCTTTTGATTAACAAAAATTATCATTATTATTCATTAATTTAAAATTATTATTGTAAATCTTTTACCATTATTAGGATTACTTAATTTATAAGTAAAATTTTTAATTTTATTAAAAGACTTTATTTAAAAAAAAATTCATTTAATAATAAATAAAAAAGTTAAAGTTTGCATTAAATTGATTATCCTAACGCTATGTTTGGATTGAGGGGAAAGGATGGAAAGTAAAGGAAAGTAAGAAATATACACTAATCTTTCTTTTTTTTTGGATTAATTTTTAAAAAAAAATAAAAGAAAGTGAGGAAAATCGAGCATTCCTCACTTTCCCTCAAATGCCTCACTTGTCGATTACCCTAAATTAGAAGAATTGCTAAAGAAAAGAAACAATTAAAATTTTTTAATTATAAAATAACATTTATAACTTTAGTTTTTTTTTTTTTTTGAATTTTCTAATATCATTATATTTCATTGTTCATATAGCTCATTTAACAACATTTTTTTTTATTTTGTGCTTGGGTTTTGATTTTTTTATCATTTTATTATTAGTTCACAAATTTTTTTATTTAAAAGAAGATAAAGAAACATTTAAAAATGAAGAAATAATACCTATAATAATAGAGCTTTTTAAACCTTTAATAAAATGCTAATAGTACCTATAAAATTTTATAAGAAGTTTTTAGGTTTTTGAATTTTTTTCCCTTAGAATTAAATTTTAGAAAATTATATTGTTATCTAGAAATAATTCTAATAATATTTTTTTATGAAGTCATAAATAATATATCTATATAATAAAAATTCTTTTTCTAATATGTAAAATGTAAAATAACAATTAATTTCATTATTCACATAATAAACTAATTAACTATTTAATTTAACAAGGTTGTAATTGGATTAATATATTATAATATATTCATTTCCATTCTTAAACAAATAAAAGGTTTTCAAAATCTATTCCTTTCTCTTTCCTTTACTTATTTTAGCTAATCCAAACAAAGTGACTAAATATCTTTTTATTTCCTTTAAAGAAGTATAGGTCATTATATTATATATGTTGCATATGATTACGTCTTAATTATTTTTAAAAATTTTAATTTATTTTTAAAGGATAAAAGTTCAATTTAAAAATTAATACCACTTTTGTAGCTAGGATAAAAAATAAAAAACTATATTAGTTGTATTAAGAATGACGATTTCAAATTTTCAAGAATTAATGAAGTTTTTATATATGTAAATTAAAACCATAGTAAAGTTATAAACCTATGATGGAAGATAATAAATACTTTCAAAAAATCAACCATTATTAACAATACAAAAGTTCAATAACTTTTTATTGAAAGGTGTAAGCACGGTTTTAATCTGAAGTACAATACATTGAAATATATTAAATAAAAATCACTATATCTTTTTATTTAAAAATAAAACATAATAATTAAAAAAATATTGTGAGAATATAAATTAAAAATTTATTTATAAAATCTAAAAAAAAAATCATAAAATCATTTGGAGTAATTTGACCAAAATTATGATTTAAATAAATGGAAAACTATTACCTTGCCAATAAAATAATTAAAAAAAAAAGAGTAATTACCCATTCTCAAAAATCAGAGTTCTTGAACTTTTTCCAAGTTTATTTAATGAATACATTAAAATCAAAAGTTATCACAAAATTTTGCAATTATTGTTTGATAAAGTAATTCAATGTAAATTTTAACTATTTTTATGTAATATCAAATAAATTCATTTAACTAATCTATTTCAATAGAGTTAGAATTTTTATTTATAAATATGATAAAATTGATTATTAATAAATTAGAATTTTTATTTATAAATGTGATAAATCTTATTAGTAATAAAATTAGCATAATTAATTGATATACTGGCAATAGAGTTTTTTTTAACTCAACAAGTAAAATTAAAACACTGTCATGTATTTTGAATAAATATTTAAAAAATAAAAACTAAATAAACAAGACACATAGCAGTGTTTTAACCTTGCTTGTGGAGTTAAAAATATTTCACTACTAGTGTCTCAAATAATAATCTATAAAAATATTTAAAATAACAAAGTTAATGATATAATAAACAATAATGGGCATTGGGTCACTTCAAAAGATTATCTACATTCTTTTATATATATTTTAGATAAATAAAAAATTGCATCGAATTTCTTTTGTCCTCATAATTTTAATTTTACATTAATAGAAAAATTAATAAAATTACATTACTTTGATATAATTTGTACACAAATGATTTTTACATGTTAATACAAATTTCAATTAATATATATTTGATTAATTTTATTTATTTATAAAATATACAACTATATATTCGAAAATAAAAAAATGAAAATATTAGACATTGATTAAGGTGATATTAAAAGATAAAAACATATAATTAATGAATTACTTGTTCTTTTATTTTTAATAAAAATGATGTATTAAATACAAAAAAAAAAAACTTTTCTAAGTTAATTAAATAATACTTAATCAGGGCCTGCAAATAATATTATGCAAATCTATAAAGAAAATAAAAAGTATTCACGTGTTAGTGAAAACAAATCCTATTTTATATATACATATATATATATATTATTAATAATGAACTGATTAAGTTTGTTATCATTAAATCAATTGATACCGATTAATTAGTAAATTAAAAAAAAAAGATGAACTAAATTCATAATATAAAATAATAAATAGGGCTATGAATATTTAAATTTTTTTATTTATAATATTTTTTTAAAAAAATTTAATAAAATGTCAAAAATTACCTATTTATACTTAAAAACTATACATTTATTCTAAAATATATAATTGTTTTCTACTCACAAAGTGAGTGTACATATTTGTAGTACAATACCCACTTAGTTTGTTGAAGGTTAATCAAGATTCAACATGTTTTCAATCGTGAAAACATTTTTATCCCTTTTAGCTTTAATGGAATTGTTATCAAATAAACTTTTGATAGGCATGAATATTACCAAATTTTGGGTGTCTATAAAATGGCAAAAAAAATAATTAAAAAAAACTTTATTTAATGAATTAATTTTTACAGCAAGGACACCACATGTACCAATGGATGGGGATTGGTTTAATCTAATTATTACGTCAGCATGAAATGGCTTAAACATGTCCACAAGATAACATATGTTAATTGTTAAAATTTTAATCTAATTATTATTATTTCTTGTACTTTATGTTAAAATGCATTTCTCATTATTAAAAGAATTCAAATTTGTATTTTTAAAGGTTCTTAAACAAGATTTTAATCACATTTATTTTCGTAAGCTTTTATATTATAAAATACATATTTATGTTTAAAACTTTATAGGTTAAATATATAAATAAATATATATATCATCTAATTTAAATTATAGAAAATAGATGATTTTAAGTTAATGTTATAAAAGTACATTTTAGTTCAATTAAATTAAACTTCGAGCATCGCACTATTACATTATTGAATGGTTTTATAGGAAAAAGTTATGTTTAAAACTTTTAGAGTATAAAATACATATTTATGTTTAAAACTTACAGTATTGTTATAATTGATAGTTGATACCATATTTATTTATTTAATATATCTCGATTTTAAAGAAAATCAAAATGATATTAATATTATATCATCTTGATTTTTAGGCTCATTATACTGGTTTATATCGGCTTGAATTTATCTTATTGACCTATACCCAATACATACCAACTTGCATCGATCAATATTACGAAGTTTTGAATTTTTTATTTTTTAAACAATAATTTTCACGTTTTTGCTTATGTTAACAAATTTCTCATACTCTTTTAGTCATAATAATTTTTATCTTTTATAATTACATTAAAATATAAAATATATTTATTAAATTAGGCAATTGAATTTAATTAATAATAATTTTCTATTTTTCTAATATTTTTATTTATTTTAATTTTTTATGACCAAAATTTTATAATTTTAAAATTTATATTTACATATAAATATAAATATAAATATGTATGTAATAAGGTGTATTTGTTCATATATAATATTTATTTTGTTAGAAAATTTGAAATGAGGTTTATAAATACATAAAGAAAAATAAATCTAAAATAATACATCAAAATATTTCTTTTTCGATACATATTAATATTAAAATAAACAACAATATATTCATTGATGTAATACTTAATACTGTAGCCCTTTTTTAAAATAAATTGAGAGATGGAGAGAGCATAGTCAAAATTAAATTCAAATTTACATACTAATTTTAATACTGTTCTACCCACTAAATCAAAAAATTGTTATCGTAAACATTCAAAGACTTTTCTGTATTGTATGAATTTAAGACTAATGATGTGTGATGCCATCATATCGTGGTATTATTTTATAATTACTAGTACATTTAACTCCATTGACGTTGGGGATTTTTAATATTTTATAAAAAATTAATTGCTTATATTTAAAATATAATTTTAAATTAAATAATATAAAATTATAATTACTTTTTAATTTTTTAATTTTTAAATTGTAACGATATTAGTAGCATATTATATTATGATAATTATGAAATTAAATTTATGATAAATCTTAAATTAACTTATGAGTCTATGTGCAAACTAATATTTTAAAAATTTAAAAAGATAAAAATAAGAATAAAATTTCTCGAGCAACTCGCCACAGATATTAAATCGATTTATGACTGAACGTATGAATTAACTCATTTAAAATAAAAAAAATTTCTCAAGTAAATAGGGTACGAATCCTTGTGAACCGACCCTTAAATGCATCATTTAAACTTAAAATTAAAAATTATTAATGAAATAAATTTCCTTTTTAACTTTTTTTTCAATTAATCATATATAGATCCTAAATCGACGTACAAATCAACATGTAATCTAACAAATTTGAATACATTATTAAAAATAAAATAAAAAATTAAAGATCACTATGTCAAATTATTTAATTTTTTCTATTTTAATATATTAAGTAAATAAACTTAAAGTTAAAATGCTATTATAATAACCTATGAAAAATATTTAATAAATTGAGATATGAAATAAAAAAATTAAAACATGGTTTAAACATGATACGATATATGAAAATATCAAAAATTATATAAAATTATAATACTTTGAATATAAAAAAAATATGCATAAGTATATGAAAAAACCCCATGAATACAAACATGTTGCTATCACATTTTTTTTTTTAAATCGAATCACTATGAAAATTATATAATATGTCAAGAATTGAGATACGATATCAATATAACATAAAAACATAATTTTTTTATAACATAAAAAAATTAGTTAAAAGCAATAAGAAAAATAACACAAAAATATAAAGGTATACATAAAATAAATTATTAATGTGAAAACTTTTATATAACTTTATAATGATAAATTTTTATGATAATATAAATATACAGAAAAAGTCCTAACTAGACTTATCTTTGAGCTGGCCAGCTCGCCTGACTCGACAGGCCTAGCCCGGTCAGAGCAGACCCTAAATCTGTATTTTCATATTTTGAGCTGACCGACTAACTCAAAATAGTGTTTTTTACTAGAATAATATATTTTAATATAAATTTAATTATAAAATATATAAATATTGATAAAATATAATTATTAATTGAATGAACAATAAAATGAACCTAAATAGATAGACTAAGTTAAGCCAAAAATAAATATAAATAAAAATTTCATATTTGTTAACCTCAACCTGATCCTTGGATATCTTTAATTCAAACATAAAACCCCAATTTATCTCCGTTTTTTTTTTCTTCCTTTCTCCATCTTTTTTTTCTTTTTCCATCCTCCTTTCTCCCCGTCCCCCAGCTCCAAAAAAAAAAAAAAACCCACTTGTCAGCAAATGGCAACAGCACGTCGTTAATATACTGTTCTTTATATATTTTATAGTTATTTTAAAATTTCAATTATAAAATGAAATTACCATTAAATTTCATCAAGTTTTATTACTCAAATTCAATTTTTTCAAGAGTCGGATCGCTTATTCTGACTTGATAAATATAGCTCGACCTTAATTTAGTATGATGTTTTTTGGTCTAAGTTAGTCCAGCCAGGATCAATATTTTATTTAATTAAACAATATTTTTATTTAATTTTATAATTAAAATATATAAATATTAATATAATAATTATTTTAATATTTTAATATTTTAAACAATAAATTTGAGCTGTTGAATTAGGTTAAATTCAAATTTTGATTTTATTCAAAAAATTTTTAACTATGGCCTGACCTATATACAAGTTTACTGTAAATAAATCCAAAATGATGACATCCGCAATGTCCTTTGCATCCATTCCCAATCTTGTAATTCTTCATTTTTAGAAGAGAACACATTTGCATCCAAATTCTGTTATGAAAGAAATGCCATTTATTCTTGTTAATTAGGAATATTGTGAGTTTAATTTAGATATGATCACAAGTGGGATGCGAGAATGATATTCAAGAGCCTTATAACTATGTAAGTTTGATCTAGTTTATGGGTAGAATTTTATATTAAAACCCAATCCGGCTTTCGCATAGGTCTATCCAAATTTTACACAAAAATTTTATATTTTTTTAAAAAATCAATTTTTTCTTTTAAAATGATCAATTTTCTCTTAAAAATTTATTTAATTAATAGTAAAGTGAACCAAGTCAAGGTCGATATAGTTAAAAATGTCCAAGGCTCTACCCACTTTTAAAATGAGCTAAATTTTTTTATCAAAGCTTATTTTTCAATCATACTTAATATTTTTATTCAAATTCTTTTAAATATCATACGAATATTCAGATTCGTAGAAGTGACATGAGCATAAGAATATCTAAATTGATTTAAAAGGAATAGGTTTAGCCAATAGTTGAAAAAATAAAATTAGGAATGAAATTTTGGTAGCTGAACATTGAATCTTGAAAACTTGAAATTATATGTAATAATATTAGCAAAAAAGAAAAAGAAATAAGAAAAAAATGCACCAAGAACATAAACAAACCCTACACTCCCCTAGTAGACGTGCATATCACTAGCATAATGCCCATTAAACAAGGAAGAAAAAAGTTTTATTTTCCAAATTTAATAACCCATCAATAATATAAAAATAGCTTTGTGTAAATAAATAAAATTATGGTTTTTTTTTTTTTACAAAATGAATTTGTTAAATGATTTAAAAGAATGTGTTTGACCAATTCTTTAGTCTTTAATAAGAAGCCATGTTGCTTTAATATTTGATGGAGTTCGTGGTTTCTTGGATGGAGTGTCTTCTAGCTAACTGCTTCTAATTTAAGTTCATGGATTTCCACTAACTATATATATATATATATATATATATATATATATATATATATATATTTTATATTAGGATTTATTAAGAAAAATCTTTTTTTTATCTAAAGATGAATATTTTTTATTCAGCTTGATCTTAAATTGTATTTAAAAAAATTAATAAATTAAAATAAAAAATCTTAAATATTAAAATTAAAATTAAAATTTATTAAAAAATTAATTTTTTAAATAATTATATAATTTAATTAAATTAATCTCGAATTCGAGTAGAACTTTTCTAATGTTCCATTTTCATATTATTGAAACTAGTAAATACCTCCATCCTTCAGCCCTAAATAACCTTAAAATTAATTGAGTTACGACAAGTATTAAATGGTCTGCATGTTGTAAGCAGGAAGAGAAAAATAATGAGTATTTAAAAAAATAAAAATTTTAGGAGACCCTTTTAATTAATTTGTTTATCATAGAAGAATTTTGAAAAAAAAATAAAATAAAATCTTAAATGTAATTAATCGAACGGAGAAAAAAATAAGCTAAAAAAAATTCTGAAGATAAAAAAAATTAGAAAGATTTAAGGCCTTTCATTTCAAGTACTATTCTGACTTGATAATGTTTTGATGTCTATGCCTTACAATTTCTCTTGGGTTAGAACATATATTAAACTGTGATTGTTCAATTGTTTTAAGGGAAATTATGTTTATACATGGTGAGGGTTTTAGGGTGAAAAAATTTTATTTATAGAGTTAAAAATTTTTTATTGAAATTTAAAGTTTTGTTTAATTAATTCATGAAATTACTTTTAATTAAAAAGTAACATTCAACAAATTTATATTTCAAATTTTAACTTTTGTAACCTTTCTCCGACCCTATTATTGTATGAAATGCTGTTTTTTTTTTTTGTTGGAAAAGCAATTATTATCAAAACTCATATTTTAATGCCTTGTTTGTTATATATGAAATATAATCTTTAATAGAAAAAAATAGAATTCTTTTGTGTAGAAGAAAGGAAATTAGTTCATGTATGGGCTTTGTAGACTTTGTTAGTACATGAGAAATTGAAAATATGAAAAATCGACTAAAGCTTCAAGGCGTGTAGCAATGTCACTTTCTTTAAGATTTTATTTACCCCTACCATTAATTAGGTATGCAAAAGGATTATCGATATATAAACCTCGAGGATACAATGAAACTTTATGATTGACGATGTTTTGCATTGACGACATCAATCCATTATATATTAAGCGGTGTATAGCAAAACTATTAAAATTTTATTTTTAATTTTCTATATAATTTTTTATCTATCTCTTACAAATGAGAAGAGATTCTATTTACAGACAAATAAATATCTCTTCATATAGGCATATCTTATCCAACATATGCCTTTTTAAAAAGTCATAACACTTGATAAAAAATCAAAAAATATCATTATTAATTAAATAATTAAGAGACATTACTTTATGATTACTGAGGATATGGTCTTTCATTATTTTGAGAATGTTCTAATAGACTTGTTCCTAGATTGAGTCATGATCCGAAATTTTTTATTTTTTATCTAAATTTGGTTTAGTTCAATTCAAAAGGGCATGTTACTATTAAAAAAATTATTAAACTTAAAAATTTTTTATATTAATATTTATATATTTATAATTAAATTTAAATAGAATTATTTTACTATAAAATTTAGAGAAATTGAGAATGATTGATAATTATTTTAAAACGATGAAAAAAATCCATCCTTAAAAGTACGAAAAATCGTCTCTAGCAATTATCCTTCGAAACTGTCTTCGAAAAGTTTTGGAGATGACATTCATCTTTAATATTGTTAAACTAGAGATGATATTCATTTTTAATACTGTTCAATCCAAAATAGACTCAACAGTTTTTTTAATCTTCCTCTTATCTCGTCATAAAAAATAATTTATTTTATAATAATTTTTAATAAATAAATAATAATTTAAGTTAAATTAAATTAACTTAAATTAAGAAAACTTTACCTAAACTCAAACCAATATAAATTAAAGATAGAACGCAACTCATGCATCGTTAACTTTGTTTTGAGTTGTACAAAGTAAGCCTGTTAGCGTCATCGTCATCACATCAAAGAGGATAGACTGAAATACCAGTAGTTGGGGTGAAGCAGAGCCTAGGCATAGAGATTTTCATTTCCTATTTGGGCCCCAATCAGTGGATTATATTTAGTATTTAATAATCAACGGCCCAAAATCAGGCAGGATTTTTAATAATATAGTGTGATGAAGACATATATGCAATTAATTCTTCAAAAGCCCTAAATTTTAGCAGCGCATAGCCCATGTATTAACCATTTTGCCCACATCCATTGATAGAAATAGGATGAGAAAGGAAAGATCTAAACCCGAATATTTGATTTAATAATTGATGTATAATAATTGATCGAATCTATTACTTGTTAAATTAAAATATTAAAAAAAGGTAGTACTAGAGAAACGAAATTTACTATAAACATTGACAAAAAATGAAAAATTTTTGGTAACATTTGTATGATAACCACTTATTAATCTTAAACAAATATTACAACTTTATAATCGAATGTTTTCGTTCTTTATTTATCACTTGATTACCAATTTATACACTAATAATTTGTTGAGATTTTGAGCTTAATTTAGTTGATTTAACGAGTCACTCTTAAAAAGTAATATAAGTAAATCTTGAGTTCTTATATTATTCAAATTAGGATGTGAGTGTTGGATATAAGTATTATATGGAACAATATATGACCAAATATGCTACTAATTCATACTACAAATTTGACGATGAAATCCTTTCAAACTATGTTGATGCAACTTTGGGGTCAAAATTTGCCAACTACACGTTAAAAAAAAGGATGAACATGCACAAATCAGTAGAAGTTAGAAATAGGTTTGTTAACTTCTTTTTTAAGTGCTTTTTGTTCATCGGTGTTGATATACCACCAAAGCAAGATTCCTGCTTGTTTAATATCTAGATTTCCATTTGTCTTCCTCCATTTGTCCTCCTCCATAGCCACAAAGCAATTTATGTGCCTATTTGTGACACATTACAAACACTATGATCAATGACAGAGCTCTAGAACAGGGCAATGATTGGAAGAATGTATAGCCCAAGCTAGTTAGATGTTTAACTTATAGGTCATATATATATATTTAATAGATTTAAAATTTAAATTTAAATTTTAATATTTAATTTTTTTATTTTCAAATTATGAGGTCAATGTATATAACAAACTAACTTGTTTGAAAAAAAATGAAGATCATTTCACTTGGTATATTAAGGACTTTTTAATCATCTAAGTTTCATATTTGCACTTGAAAAAGTTGGTACCCTTCCCTTCCCCTTTCCCTCTACATGACTTGCATGAAATATGAAGTTTCAAACTCAAAATGGGGTCAATTGTTATTAGTGTTTTTTTTTTCTTTTTTTTTTTGGGAGGGGGGCTTCAATTATAAGAACTCTAGAAGACCTAGTAGTTTTTGATATAATTATATGAATATGATATGTATAAAATAATAGACACGATATGACATGATATGATATAAATACAAATTTCAAATTTATATAATACAAGATATTGAAGTATCAAAATTTATATAAATATAAAATATTTTAAATACGATTACGATATGAAAAAATACACGAATTGTCAAGTTTAGATGATTGATTGGTTGATTTCTTATTGGAATGAGTACGATAATGCGTTTTGATAATGTGTTTATAAAATTAGCATTAAAATTTTTTCTACGATTGAAGATAGAAGAAGCACTTACTATAAAGGAAATTTTTGGTTAAGAAAAACTCATGAAGAAAAGGAAGACGAAGGGCACATGGGAAGAGGAAGGCATGTGGAGAAGATTCAAAGTGCTTTGTTTGTTTAATTCTTTTAATATATATTGAAGTAAGGCAACAAGGAATAACATGGATCCACCCTATTCCAAAAGGGTACCCCTAAACTTCCACTAAAAGCAGGTGAAGTGCTTCTTGTAGTTCAAATTCAGCAATACATCGTTTTTAAGATCCACTCTTTTAAGAAAAACAAATTCCCAAATATCCACAGCACAAAATAAAAGAAAAAGAAGTAGCAACCAGGGTTTATGCCTTTGGTGGGTCTCTCAAAGCCTTAGAATTAGATAGTAAAAGGCAAACATATGATTCCTCCATCAATGACACATAGGAACTTTTTGGAAAGAAACAAAGCTAAAGGGGCAGGATTAAGCAAAGGGTGGGTGCCAAAACGTGCAGATGCTTCTCTTTTTGAATAATAGAGGAATCCCATTTTCCCCCAATTTTTCAGGTCAGTTTGGCTTTCCAATAATATGTTTTGGGACTATACTCAAATGACAATAAGGTGAACGTGCTAGGAACGGAACAAGAGGAACCTTGTGTGGGGCAATCTCTCTCACATTCTTTCATAAAAAATGTCACATTATTTTTATAAAAGAAATAATAATCTAAAAATAAAAAAACAGATTACAAATACGAAATATCTGAATATCAAATTTGATAAATAACACCGTCTAAAAACGACTATGTGAAACAATTCGATCAAATTTTAGGTTATTAAAAATTATCATCATTGACTCTTATAATCACAATTAATAAATATTTTAATCACAAACTCAATCATCAATGATAACAAGAAAGTTCTTCTCAATTACTTTTTTAATATGATTTAGAATATGTTTTGAATTTTGTTCGAGCCTGATTTTCTTTTTAAACGATTTCAAAGACCGCATTTCTTTACTATTTCATTAACATGATATATTTTACATTCAAAAGAACTTTTTCCTTCCACTTAAATTTGCAAGTGTGGGTATTCATTAATTCTTTTTTAATAGAATGGCATATGAACTATTTATAACTCAAGTTAGCATAAAACTAAATTTATTTCGAATCTTAAATATGCTTAAAGAGTATAATATTTTTACCATCAAGTGTGAGAATAGTTTTTTTTTCCTTCTAATTTTTTTTTTTAAAAATGGTAGTTTTTCAAATAAATAAATAAATGAGAAGTTATTTTTTAAATAAAAATGGGTTTTTCTTAAATAAAAAAATTTTAATAATGAATTATTATTTTCAAAGAAAGACACATACGCCTTAATTTTATATTCTGCTTAAAAGTTTTGTTTGGTCTTTTTTATAACTCGTTAGAGTTTTTATAATTGTAAAGATTTATATATATATATATATATATACATATATTATCTAGAAGTTTATATCCTTTTAGAAAAATTGAGACATTTATTAATTAGTTTCAGTTTTGCCCAAAGCATTTTGCCCTTGTTCTACCAAGTAAAAATCACCTTAAACATTATTAAGTACATTAATTTAATTACTTTTGTTTGATATTAATCCAAAAGTGATTATACTCTTTTAATTACAGACAAAATATATAAATTTGAAATTATTAAGATTCTTAAGCAAGATTGGTTGGGTGATATATACCACTAGGTTGTAAAGTGAAAAATATGACAACCTTTTAACTTATGTGAATTAAAAAAATTTCATCGTTAATATATTAAAAATGAACTCCTCATATATATATTTATATATACTAATATTTTATACTGAACAAACCAATTTAAGGATTGGGCTTTAGACAAAGTTTTTATAAATCCAGACCGACTAGAATTAATAATTAATAATAATTTTTATTTAAATTTAATTATAAAAATAAATAAATATTAATATAAAAATAATATTTAAATAATATTATAAATAATAAAATGAGCTTTGGTGTGAACTCAATCCGAATTTAGACAAAGAGAATTAAAAATTTATAGGTCACCGCGTAATCCAAACTATGAATAAATCTACTCTTTAAATAACCAAAATTTTTAAAATTTAATAAAGCAAAAGTAAACAAAGTTTTCATTGAGAAATGAATGTTGATGAAATGGAACTGAAAAAAAAAAATTAATATTTGAATGATTGATCATTTGTTACCACAATTCCCCCTGAATTGGCATTGAATAGTTTTGATGATTGTTACAAATATTTCTTGTGTTTTGACGGTGGGGTACTCAATGATAATGACTAAGGAAATCATTGTTATGATAAAATTTTATCTTTGATTTGATAAGTTTTATATTTTGAAACCTCCAAATTCTTTTCTTATTGTATTTTGTCCAAAACCCTAACTACTATATATATATATATATATATATATATATATATACATATAGATGTTTAGCACTGTTTAATCTATCGATTCAGTTAATCAATTAATCAAGATTTTATTAATTAAATTAATCGATTTTTTCTCTTGATCGTTAATCGAACTGAATTAAAAGATAATCATATTTATTAAATTGAAATTATTTCGGTTTGCCAACCAAATTTTAAATTTTTTACATTTTAAAATTTAAAATTTAAAATTTTTATAATTTAAATAAATATACAAATGTCAAATATAAGTAAGAAGTATATCTATAATAAGTAAAGAACTTCAACAATATAAAATCTAAAACATTATATATATGGGAAATTCAGTTAATTTTTGATTAATTTCAATAACCAAAACAAATTAACCGATGACCGAAATTTTCAAATTTATTTAACCAATAATCCAACCAAAAATTTTTTAATTAAATAATTAAATAAATTAAATTTTATTTCGATCAATTAATTGAATTAAAATTGAATAATGAATACACTTATATATGACACTGAAACTAAGGCCATAAATTTTTCATATACTTTCATCACAATAAGAAATAATGTGACACTGCAACGTCTATTAATTGACAACTGATACAGCTTATCTTACGGATTTGATAATAACAACAACCTCATAAAGATCGAATCCAAAGATTTGAATTAAACATATCGATGTCGCTTTTCATCAACAAGGTTTGGATGAGTAAGGCCAAGTTAAGCTGGTCGAAGTTCTTTTTTTCCATTTTCTTTTTTTTCCTTGTTTAACGCTATGTTATTGATTAAATCATCAAAAATCGGTATCATATTGTTATCGGTCATTTTGGTTGATACGTATTAATTTTAAAATAAAAAAAATTGGGAATTAATATTTTATCGTTTCACTTTTTGTATCACTTTGTACTAATTGTGTCAACTTATACTAATTAATACCAGTTCGCGTAAATTGGTACAAGATATTGATTAATTTTTATTTTTTTATTTTTAAACCAGTTTCTAGTTTTTTCATGATATTTTTGTTTTTCATAATTACTTTAAAAAATAAATTAGGTTTATATATTTTATTATTTATATTTTTAATGTTTTATATTTGTTTTATAAATATTATTTGGTACACTGACAGTAAAATTTTTAATTTCATAAACGGAGTTAAAACATTGCCATGCAGTCTTGAATGTACATTAAAAAATTAAATAAATAAATAAAACACGTGATAGTGGCAATGTTTTAACCTAACTTGTGAAGTTAAAAAATTTCATTGTCAGTGTATCAAATAATAATCTTTATTTTATTTATTTGAGTTTTAAAATTTTTGGATATTAAATATTTAAATTTTAAAATTTATATTTGCATATAAAATATATAATATATATGTAATGAAGATATATTTGCATGAATATATAATTATATATTGTTAAGGAATTTAAAAAAAGGTTATACACATGAAAAACATTTAAAAAATTATTAATAAACTCAAAATGATAAGTCAAAACATCTCAATACATATACTACTATGATGCTGATTGCTTTGAATTAAATTTAACTATTGTAATCAAAGGCAATGCAAATGGAATAAAAAAAAAAAACAAAAATATCATATTATGCAGGTGGATGTTTAAAAAAAATAAAATAACAAAGTTAAATTGATAAAAGTTTCGATTATTTGTTCAATCAATCCAAATTATATATCACGTATCAAAATAAATTAGTCTTTGATTTTTATTCAACCGATGCAAGCAAACGTCCGGGACAATGTATAGCTAGCAAGGTTTAAACTGTAGAATTCCCAAGGAATTTGTTTGTAATAAAAGCATGTGTAAATGGTATTAGAGGGAGAGAAAAAGATAGAGAGAGGGACAGACAGACAGACCCCATATCTGACGATGGGTCCAGGAAAGCTCCAGTGTCAAATGTCTGATATATTACACAATTCACACCTCTCGTTTACACTGTGCGTCTCTCTCTCGATCGATCTCTCGACCTAACAATCGCTGTCTTATAGTCTCAGAACCCTATCAGGCTATCACCGCCAGCCCTCCCCGCCGTGTCTTCTTCTTCTTATAACCTTCCAACCATGATATAGTCATATGAGAGTGAGTCCATATATATCTCTCCCTCTTGTCAGGCCCCCTTCAACCCTTTTGAGAAGTCCAAGTACATGAATGAGCTATAGCATTGATCATGGCCTTCCCTCCTCATTCTTTCATGTTCCAACCCTACGAAGATCATCACAATGACCGCCATCTTCCTTCCCTTAATTCCCTCCTTTCTTCCCCTCCTCAACCCTTCCTTGGTAGTATCCTTCAATTATTGATGATGTGGTTGTATCAGTTTGTATAAGAAATTGATGGTTTTTTTTATTTGTTTGGCTTTAGGTGGTGCACCTTTGATGATCAAGAGATCACTATCTGAGGAAGTTCGTGGAGAAGATGAATTATCTGATGATGGATCACATCTTGGGGAGAAGAAGAAGAGGCTCAACTTGGAAAAAGTGAAGGCTTTAGAGAAGAGTTTTGAGTTGGGTAACAAGCTTGAACCTGAGAGGAAATTGCAGTTGGCTAAGGCTTTGAGGTTACAACCAAGGCAGATAGCTATATGGTTTCAAAACAGGAGGGCTAGATGGAAAAACAAGCAATTGGAGAAAAATTATGATGCCTTGAGGAAACAGTTTGAAGCTCTCAAAGCTGACAATGATGCCCTTCAAGCTCAAAACAAGAAACTTAGTGCTGAGGTAAATGGTTCTTAATCGTATCTTCAGCAATGAGACAATTTTCACTTTCATATTAGGTTTTGGGACGAGGATGAAATTTTGAAATATGATTTGATATGAGTTATATTCCTCTGATTTTTTATTTTTTATTAAAATATTTATATTTGACACATATTTGTATATGGATATAGGAATATAATTTTCGAAGAACTCTCAAAATAAATATAAAAACTTAAAAAAAAAATTAAATATGCCTGATAAATGCCCGTATCAACACTCAATTATCGAATCCAAGTAACATAAGATCTAAGCATCTTCAGTTTTTTAACTAGTGACTAAGTCTTCTTCATTCAATGTTCTCTATATAGACAGAAGTTGGCTAAACAAGAGAAAAATCTTCTTATTTCTGCCATTCGTGGGCTTTTTAGGTAGTGGATTTAAGAAGGGTTAAAAACAACGAGGCTTTCCTGTTTCATAAGAGCAATGCTAATTTATGATTATTTAAACTAGTTCATCACATTTATATTAGTTTATTTGCTAAGATATTCATGTTCAGTGTCATGTTAATCCTGAGAGCACCTTAGTTCTATTGGTTGAAGTTTTTAATTTAACATTAACAATAGTGTTCATCAAAGTCATCGAATTCCTTATTTTAATGATTCTGTCGATTAGTTGATCATAAACTATGAAAGTGTCAGTGTCAGAAGCAGCAACTCTCAGGGAATATAAGTTATTTTAATCCCTAACTATTATTTTGTGGTTTTAACTCTTTCCATTTATTAATATTAATTATATTTATAACCGCAGTCACAAAATTTTTTTTTTTTTGGTTTGAGTATGGCTGTAGTTATTGTCTTTGAAAACCAAAGATTCAAATGAAATCAGCATCAAGAAAGAAAATGAGGGTTCTTTGAGCAATAATGGAAGCGAAAACAGTTGTGAAGTGAACTTACATATCTCAAGAACAACAACAGTTATAACAAGTCCAGTGAATTCTTCACAGTTGAGCAGTAAACACCTGTTTACTTCAGCCACCAGGCCGCCTGCTGCAAGCATGACCCAACTTCTCCAAGGCTCTTCAAGACCACCAGACCTCCATTGCGTAAAACTTGATCAACTGGTTCAAGAAGATCAGATTTTCTGCCACGTGTTTAATGGAGTAGATGAGCAGCAGCAAGGGTTTTGGCCGTGGACGGGCTGACCAATCAAATTTCCACTGAATTTAAAGACCAATTCTCCAGCAAAGTAACCAGTAAGTGCCACACTGTTGCTAATGAACTTCAGCTTTGGGTTAGCAAAAATGACAAACTTTTGTTGTCAATTTCACGTTCTTGGTTTGGCTGTAGATTATTGTGCATAGAATTAGACATATTTGTTTCAACATCACTTTCGGCAAGAAAAATGGAGGGTTGGTTGTCTCTGAATGATACATTTTTTTAAGTTCCTAAACTACTCATAATCTCCTAAATCGATTTTTATCTAGTTAACTCGTTAAAAGATATATCTAAACTCTCTTGAATCTCATAACTTCTAAGAGGTAAACAACAATATCATATCATCTGATCTAGCACTCGGTTGCGCTGAATAATACATTTTTCTTCCCATGCTATGGTGAATTGTGGCATATATTTAATAGGTTGGATCAAAGTATATACATATTAGTTAGGGTACATGTGCCACTGAGTGGTTTTCCAGCTCTGGCATGTAACATGGGCCATGAAATAAAAATTAGATTCCCATTTTTCTTTTTTAATTGTTGTTGGTGCTTGGGAATCATATGGGTTTGCTGCACGATCAGCATCTAAAAAACAATTGCGTTGGATTGCTTTGAAGAAAGTGCAGGATTTAAATTGTGACCTGCCAATCGGGATCAATTACAATGCTAAATATTGATAATAAATCAAGACGATTATTGAAATTATAAAATAATTGTAAAATCAAATAACGATTAGACGTGATAAAATGAATCTAAAATAAAAAATTCTCTTTAAAAAACTCAAGTTCGAACTCGATTTAATTAAAAAATAAAAAATTCAAACCTTAAAAAATTCAAATCCAAAAAAATTCAAACCCAAATTTAATACTAAAAATAAGAATATCAAATTGTAATTAAATAATTTTTTTCGTAAAGTAAAAAACTGTAATTATCAATTTTACAATTTTTATAATAAAATTATTTAACAAATTAACAAATTAATTTTCCTATTTTCGTGCTAATAAATATTGATTTTAATAAATAACTATAATTAAAATATCTTTTTTATAAACTTACTTTAAATTTAATAAATCTTATTAATAGTAAAAAATTTTACAATGATGATTTAAAATTTGAGTAAATAAATTTATTTATTAAGGTTAATTAAAAATTAAACCTTTGAGATAAAGTAATTTAATGTAAACTTTAATTTTTTTAATATTATAAAACAAATTTATTTAAAATTCTTTACTGAAACTAAAATTCTTATTTATAAATCAGATAAATCTTATTAATTGAAAAGTATTTAGTTTTAATAAAAAGATTAGTTCTAAGTTAAAATTAGATCACTGCATTAAAAAAATTGTGTAATAATTAATTAATAATACTTTTTTTATTATCTTACCAGCTCTTAAATTATAATCTTATACATTTATTTATTCTTCAAATATAGTTATTTATTCATTTTGATATAATTATTAGTATTTACAATTATATTTATATGTATGGATAATATAAATTATAATGTATCTAAATGATAAAATTCGAGTTCATCAAATCAATTATTTTAAATATTAGTATCATTAATTTATAATAGATCATATTTTTATAATAAATTATTTAACTAATTGATTTTATATAACAAATTAATTTTATATCTTTTTTATGCTAACAAATATTAATTTAAATATATAAATATAATT
>JBBYHM010000027.1:1536242-1553656 GCA_038381775.1 Adansonia rubrostipa
ACGTGCATGTCACTACCGTTATTCCCATTAAAACAAGGAGGAAAGAAGGTTTTATTTCCAACTTAATAGCCCCCACCAATAATATAAAATAACTTGCAATAGCAAGTTGAACCAATAAGTCTCCGAGACCTATTGTTAAGATTAGTGAATTATTATTTTTATTAACAGCATTTAATCGGTTAGGCAACCATATATTTTGACTCGCATTGAATGTTGAATCATTCTGTGACGATAAAAATACATCGAACTTACATGAAGTTTTACCATGATCAGCAGATGTCTAAATAAATAAAATTATGATTATTTTTATTTTAAAAAATATTAAATTATGTAAAATGATGTGTTTGATCACTTTTTAGGCTTAATAAGAAGCCATGGAAATGGAAAAAAAAAAAGAAAAGAAAAAAAGAAGCAAATATTTGATAGAGTTAGTGGCTTCTTGGATGGAATGTCTGTCTGCTAGTTGCTTCTAATTTAAGTTCATCTGTTTCCACTAATCATATATATATATATAGATATTTGTATAGGACTTTATTAAAAAAAGAGCTTTATCAAATTTCGCAATGGATTTGAACATTTCGAGTGTTGGTGAATCAAGGTTTTCTAGTGAATCTGAATATCCTTGAGATGAGAATAAAGCTAGCTGTGAATTGATGCCAGCTGCTGAGCTTACCCTAAATTGCACTTTTTTGATGTTCCATTTTTAGATTTTTGAAACTTGTAAAGATCTCCTTCTCGAAATCCTAGATTACCTTTCCTTTTTATATATAATAAAAAAAAAGTCATAATTTAGATAAAAAAAATCAAAATTTAAATTTTATGGATATCATCTCTTAAATATAACTAAATAAATAAATTAATTTAAAACCCGAGTTTAATTATTTTTTTTTTGCTTTAGTAATTTAAAAACTAAGTTATGTGGTAAATGGTCCAAATTTAAAAATAGAAAGAAAAATAAAATAATGATATTATGTGTAAATAATAAAAACTTTACAAGTCCTTTTCTTGTAAACTATATTCAATTTTCGTGAGAGCATTTTGAGAATAAATATTAAATGCATTATATCGATGTGAGGGAGAATACATTATGATTATGAGAAATAGATCAAAGCTTAGATAAAACCCATATCCCTACCTAAGGTATCTAGCTAGCCTTTCTCTTTAGTTATTTCTTAACATTGTTCAATTATTTTAATGCCTTATAATTTGATAACTTAAATGATCAAGAATTGAATTTAAATTATTAAAATTAAAAATTCAACATTTTAGCAAAAAAATAATGAAATATATAATCTTAAGAATAGAAACAAATAATAAGAATTCTGAGTGAACAAGAAAGGAAATTAGTACATTAATGGGCTTTGACCTGTCCAGACTCTAAAAGTAAGCGTTGAAATTCTATTTGCTGAAGTGAAGCAGATCCCAAGCATGGAGATTTCTATTTCCTGATGTTGGCCCATTTAATGAATCCTATTTTGTAACTTGCTAATCAGGGCCTAAATTAGGCAGGGACTTTTTAATAGAATGCTTTTAAGACATGCAATTAAATTCTTCTTCAGCCCAAACTTTTGGTACTACATAGCCCATGTAACACAATCCCTTTATGATTCATAAATAGAGTAAAGAAACTAAGATTCGAATATTTGATTCAATGATTGTTAAATTATAATTTAATGTTTTAATTAAAAATAAAAAATAGTTAGAAAAAAGTATTATTATATATATTGACAAGAGGAATTGAAAAGTTTAAGTAATTTTTTTTAACTTACAGCATTTAGACATAAGCAATGGTCGAGCGACATGCCTAGCTCGATCAGGTCTAGGTCTCAATTTTTTTTTGTTATGGACAGGCTTGAGATAGTAATTTTAAGTTAAAATAATATATTTTTATTTAAATTTAATTATAAAATATATAATAATGTAAAATTAATTTTTAATAAAATGAGTAGTAATTTGAAACTAAATGGACGAGTTGAGCTAGAGCAAAGTTGAGTCTAGACTTAAAATTTAAAATTTTTTTCTAGCCACGACCTAGCTCGACCCATCCCTAGGTCTAACCACATTCTTTTTTTTCTTCCTCATTCTTTATTAATTACTTCATCATCAATGTATATAATAATGACGTGTTAGCTGCAAATTTTTTTTTACAAAGAAGGTTGTAACTTGAAGCTATAGAAAGAGTTACAGATATTGAGATCTAAATTTTAGATATAGTAAATGTTAATTTTAAAAAGGACTATAACTATAAACTGAGCTAAAGTTTAAGTATGTCAGATCATACAAAATTTAATCCTCCATTTTCAATACTTGGAGTTATGACATGAACTAAGCTCCAAGCTCTGTCATCAGGCAAGACCAGACATGACCAATTCTGCTAAGAGCTTATACTTCAAAATTAAGGATGAAATCTTGTCAAATAATATACTTTGGTGCAACTTCGGGGTCAAACTTTTTCCAAAACGAAAGATATATATATATATATATATATATATATGTATGTATATAAACATGCACAAAATAGTTAAAGTCAGAAATAGGTGTATATAATTTTCTTAAGTGCTTTTCGTTCATCAGTGTTGATATTCCACCAAAGAAAAACTCCTAGTTGTTTAATACATAGATTTCCATTTGCCTTCCTCCGTAGCCACAAAGCTACATATATGCCTATAAATTTTGTAACACATTGCAAACTCTATGATTAACGACAAAGTTATAGAAGGGTAATGATTGGAAGAATATATAGACCAAGCTAGCAACATGCTTAATTTTAGGTCTAAAACTAAAAATATTACATATACCTATACATGAGAAATTATTTCATTCACCAAAATTTATATGTAAAAAACTCAAATATAAGATAGTCTTTTAATGCAATTTATAAAATTTTAAAAAACATTATTATTGCTATATCAAAGACAAACTCTATAAATTAAACACGATAACTTGTTTGAAAATAACGAGGATCGTTTACTTGATATTTTAGGAACTTCATAATCATCTAAGTTTCATGCTAGCACTTGAAAAAATTAGTATTTATGATGACTTTGAAGCTTAATTAAGTTAATTCATGTAATTATTTTTGAAAAGTAATATTTAATACATTTGAAATTTAAATTTTTAATATTTACAATTACGACCTTTCTTTTATTTCTAGGACTTAAAAAAAATGGTGCTATACGAATGAAATAACATTTGAAATCCATGCATGAACCCTATTCCCCCCTACATGGTTGATAAATTCCATGAGGGCATTAATTATGAAATTTAAAACTCAAAATGGGGTCACTTGTTATTAGTATTTTTTTTTAAAAGAACTCTAGGATGGTTGGTTGGTTTCTTATTGGATTTGAGTATGACAATGTGCTTATAGAATTAATATTAAATATTTCTATATGGTTGAAGAATAGGAGAAGCACTTACTAGAAAGAAAAAAAATTTGGTTAATTAAAACCCATGAGAGAGAGAAAAGGAGGGAAGCAGGCAGGGGCACATGGGAACAGGAAGGCATGTGGAGAAGATTCAGAGTACTCACTTTCTTTAATAAGATATCGGGGAGGGTGAGGCAACAAGGAATAACATGGATCCACCCTATTCCAAAGGGGTACCCCTAAACTCACCCAATGAAAAGCATGTGAAGGGCTTCTTGCGGGCACATTAACGCAGTACATTGTAGGACCCATGCTTATGTAAAAAAAAAAAATAAGATGGACAAAAAAGAAAAAATACCTCTTATTATAATTTTTAGATGCAACAATCTATATATTCATATATATCTTTATATTATATTTGTTATTATAATTATATTATATACTTATAGAAAGTTTTAAATATTAATAATTTATATTATATAAATTTTAACATATTATTATATATTATATTATGTGTTAATTATTTTTATTGATTATAACAATCCACAACACCACACAAAAATGAGCAATTAGGGCTTATGGCTTTGGTGGGTATCTGAAAATAGACTTAGAATTAGATACACCTAACAGTTTACGTGGGAAAAATTAAAGGCAACGAATGATTTCTTCGTCAAAGGCATAAATGACACATATTATCCTAAAACTTTTTTTTTTCCCATTTTTTCATGTCCTATAAAAAAGGCTAAAGAGGCAAGGTTAAGCAGAGGGTGGGTGTCTAAACGTGCAGATATATCTCTTTATGATTAATGGGGAATCTCATTAGTCACCCAATTTTCAGCTTCGCTAGGCTTTTTGCAATAGGATGTTTTGGGACCATGAGCTTGAGGTGAATGTGATAGGAATGGAGCAAGAGAACATAGTGTTTCTTTTAGATCTATTTGTGGAATGGATAGTTGGTTTAACTTATATTAGACTGAATTTAAATAAAAATTTTGTAATTCAAATTGATCCGATTCTTGTTTAAATAATAAAAAATATCTTTGTTTCAATTTAAATGTAAACATTGATATTATTTTATATTATTTTAAACAATGAAATAAGTTTTCGAGCTTGCTCCACCCAAACCGAACATAAGCAAGGGAAAAGAATTTTCTCGACCCGTAACCTATGAAAACCTTTTAGTTGGGATAATCTGTCTCACATTTTTCTTAAAAAATTGTTGTCATTGATTTTTATAATCACAATTAATAACAATTTAAATCATAAATATTCATCTATAATCAGATAAGTATTCTTTAATTATTTTTCTTGGTGATATGGACATAAGTAATCTTAAAGATGCCATCTCTCACACACATAAAACTGATATGGTCAAAAATTTATTATTGAAGTACTTTCGGTAAAAAATTGAATTTTGATCGATAAATAAAAAGAGTTTCCACTTTTACCAACTAGAGTGAGTCCTTTTTAATTCTTCTTTACTAGAATAACAAATGAATTATATAGTTAGCAGAAATTAAACCACATTTATTTAGATGATTATTAAACAAAAGTAATTAAAGAGTACAATATGTTAGTATGCTACCATTGACTGTGAGAATATATAGTTTTTCTCTTACATTTCCCCCACTTTTGGGAACAATGAGAACCCTTTATTTGTATATATATTATCCAAATAATTAAATCATTTTACAAAATAGAGATGTATTAGTTAGTCTATGTTTTGCACTAAGTCAACCTTTTGCCCTTCTAACTAGGTTAACTTAAGCTTGCACATTAATTTAATCACTTTGGTTTGACATTAATGATTAATCCAAGAGGTGACTGTTATTATTTTAATTACAGTCTCAATTTATATTTATCCAATGTGGATTAATATTTTATGCTCTTTTAAGGAACCAAGATTCTCGAAGATTTTATAAAGTAAAATTAAACAAAGGTTTTTTTCCACCAGTGGTTAATGTTTATGGAATGAATTTGAAACATCTAATGCAAATATTCAATTATTTTTCCTCCTTGGGTTCTGGGCTTTCATATTGCCAAGTTTCTTCATTACACACACGGCCAGTGAAATAACTTATTTGGCAACTCTTTTTTTCAAGAGAAGTTATCTTATCCATAATGTTAAAAAGAATAAAAACATATAAAACCGATTTTTAGTAATTTAATTCGGTTTTTTATCGATTCAATCTAATTTTTAACAAGTTTGACTATTACTTAGTTTTTATATAATCACAGGACCACATAAGCCACTAATTTCCGATTTAACTAGTCCAACCGATCAATAAAATTTGATTTTTTTTCATTCAATTAGATGACTTTTATAAATTTTTAAATTTTATATTTCCTCACTCTATTTTAAAATTTAAAATTTAAAAAATTATATTTCAGCACTCCATTTTTATTTTGTTTTTCAAATTTTCACATTGATTACTATTAGGAAGTGAAAGAATCTTTGAATGATTGATCATTTCCACAATTCCCCCTGAATTGGCATTGTATTTCGTGGTTGTTACGAACATTTTCTTTTGTGGTGGGGTCAATGTTGATGACTAAGGAAATCTTCTGGATTATTATAAAATTTTATCTTTGATTTGATGATTTTTTTTTTTTTTTATATTTTGGTCCTCAAAATTGTTTTCTCATTGCAATTTTGTCCAAATTTCATACTTCTACTTACAAGGAATGTGACACTGCAACTTCTATTACATTGACAACTGATACAAACTTATGGATTTGATTATTTGAGAACAAAATCTATATATAAATCGAGTTATCCCTTTGATTAATTCAAAGGTCAAGTTTGAGGTAACAAAAAAATTTTTCGAATTACTGTTTTAATAATAAAAAATATTTTTATTTAAATTTAATTATATTAACATGAAAATGATCAAACCTTGATCAAGTATAATATTTTTCTTCAACAAATTTAAATCGAACCCAATGATTCGAATTCAACGTAAGGCTTGCGTCAAGGTTGGATGATTAAGAACTCACAATTATAAGCATTATTATTATTTTTTCAACATCACCTTAGTTGGAGTATGCAATCGAAATTTAGTATTTTGTTTAATATTATGTTTTTAATTAAATTTCGATCATAGTCAAACCGACTTTGAGGAAAAAAATATACAAAAAGGAAAATCATGTGGTCTTGGCGAGTAAGAAAATAACAATGTTTTACTCGTCTTTAAAGTAGAGGCAAATGTTTTGAACCTTTTAATCAGCAATTAGCTATTTAGATCAAGAATTTAAATAGAGAAAGAATGTACGGTGGTATTTTTAATTAATCGACATTTACTGTTGACTTAAGAAGTATGGACACGGATATGCTATAAGAGTACCATATGATATGGATATTACGACATAAATTGTTTAAAAAAATTAAAATAGAGCACGGTAGGATACGTCAATAAAAATATATATTTTATATAATAATTATAATATAAAATATAAAATTAATGCTTTGCAATTAAATGTTAATATATAAGTATTTTTTTAATTTTTAAATTATTTTTAAATTTAAAAATATAAATTTTAAAAAATTTATTATAATTAAATTACTCAACTTAAATTTTACATGTGAAAAAATTACAAAAGAAAAACTTTAATTACGTTTCCATATATGTCTAGATCATACTTTTAATTATGCTCAATTTTATTTATATCTTTTTGATATATCTTCATTTGTCAGATCATATTAAAATTATATTTATATTAAATACATATCAAAAACATAACTCTAATAAAAATATATCTATTTCAAAAAATATATCAATAGTTACCGCTATTAATTATAATTACATCTATTTCGTTCACCACCACGGTCTAAATTCATCAGTTACGTTTAAACTGTTGAATGAGGAATTTGTATCTAATAAAACCATGTGTGGAGAGAGAGAAAGCATTAGACAATGCATACCTCTTGTTTATTCTGTGCATGTCTCTCTCTCTCACTGTCAACCAAAAAATCGCTGTCATTCAGTCTCTGAACCCCATCACCACCCCTCCCTCCCGTGTCTTCTTCCTGATAACCTGTCAACCATGAGAGCTCAGTCCATATAATCCATACCCCCCCGCCAACCCCCTCCCTCTTATTAGGCCCCCTTAGCCCTCCCCTCATAATCCAAGAGAATGAGTGAATGATTAATTTTTAGCATTTGAAAAATGGCCTTTCCTCCTCATGCTTTCATGTTCCAACCCCATGAAGATCATCACAATGATCATCTTCCTTCCCCTACTTCCCTCAATTTCCTCCCTTCTTGCCCTCCTCAACTCTTTCATGGTATGTCTATCTAAAGATCTTTTTCTTTTTGCTTTTAGTGTTGATGTTTGCAGATGGAAAGTTGATTGTTTTTTTTTTCTTTTATTTTGATTTGGATCTAGGTGGTGCAGCACCATTTATGATGAAGAGATCAGTATCTTTCTCAGGTATTGACAAGTCTGAGGAAGTTCATGGAGGAGATGATGAATTGTCTGATGATGGATCACATCTTGGAGAGAAGAAGAAGAGGCTCAACTTGGAACAAGTGAAGGCACTTGAGAAGAGTTTTGAGTTGGGTAACAAGCTTGAACCCGAGAGGAAAGTGCAGCTGGCTAAGGCTTTGGGTTTGCAACCAAGGCAGATTGCTATTTGGTTTCAAAACAGGAGAGCCAGGTGGAAAACCAAGCAATTGGAGAAAGATTATGATGCCTTGAAGAAACAGTTCGAAGCTCTCAAGGCTGACAATGACGCCCTTCAAGCTCAAAACAAGAAACTTAGTGCCGAGGTAATGGTTCTTCCATCTTCATCAACGAGACAACTTTCAGCTTTATGCCCTAAAGAATTTTAACACAGTAATTCATCTTAGGCTAACAGCAAATATTCTTGAGCTGCTGATTAGTCTATGCAAAAAGAATAAGTTGGCTAAAACAACAGTAAAACTTCTCAGTTCTGCAATTGATGAGCTTTTAGCTACTGAAGTTAGGAAGGGTGAAACTGAGGCTTTTTAACCTGTTACATCAGATTTATAGTATATATTTTGCTTGCCAAGATTTTCTGTCATATTAATCCTGACACACCACCTTAGTTCTATTCATTAAGTTCTTGATCCAACATAAACAATTTTCATCAAAGTCATCGTATTCCTTTATTTTAATGATTTTGCTAGATTAGTTGATGACAAATATGAAGCGTCAGTGTCAGAAAGCAGCACTTTCTTAGGAATATAAGTTTATTTTAATCCATGGTAGGCGCTCGAGTACACTTAGTTGCAATTGTTTTATCTTCTGAATTTTGAAGGCACATGAAATTGGTTGTAATTCTTCGGCATTATTCAATTCTTCGGATAGAATAATTGGGTGAAATTGGGTTTTGAATATATTGCTGTAGTTGTTGGCTTTGAAAACCAAAGATTCAAATGAAACCAGCATTGTCAAGAAAGAAAATGACGGTTCTTGGAGCAATAATGGAAGCGATAACACTGGTGATGTGAACTTAGATATCTCAAGAACAACATTTGTAACCAGCCCAGTGACATCATCACAGTTGAGCAGTAAACACCTCTTCCCTTCATCCATCAGGCTAACAACAAGCATGACTCAACTTCTCCAAGGCTCATCGAGATCAACTGCGGACCTTCAATGCCTAAAACTTGATCATCATCATCCTCAAGTTATTCATCAAGAAGAGAACTTCTGCCATATGTTCAATGGAGCGGATGAACAGCAAGGTTTGATTTGGCCATGGGGTGAGCAACAAAGTTTCCATTAAATTAAAAACCAAATCTCCAAACAAGTAGTACCATACTGTTTTTATAAGCACTTTCAGTTCAACCATTGGCTTAGCAAGTTTAAGAAGAAAACTAGGGCTTTTTTCATTCATGTCAACTTCAAATTCTTGTTTTGGCTTTAGATTGGTGTATAGAATTGGACATATTTGCTTCGACATAGCAGAAAAACCTATATGGAGGGTTTGATTGGCTCTGAATAATACATTTTTTCCCCCATACTTGAGTGAATTGTGATATATTTGCTAGGTTGGATCATAGTAAACAGAAATAAATAAATAAATAAAATAGTTAAGGTGCATGTGCTACTGAGTGGTTTTCCAGCTCTGGCATGTACGCCATGAATTAAAAAAAGTGGGGGCGGGGGGGAAGATTCTCTCCTTGCATTTTTTTATCACATTTTTCTAATTGCTGTTGGTGCTTGGGAATCATATGGGTTTGCTACACAATCAATATTTTAAAAAATTGCATGGCATTTTGTTGAAGAACGTTCCAGTACTAAGAAGCAAATTTGGCATGATTTCATCAAATCCATTAAAACTAAAATATAATAGTTGCATTATTTTAGGTTTATTGGTGTTCAAGTTCTTGAGGTTAAATTCTAACAAATGTTTTTCTTTAATATTTTTTTAATTCAATATCTTATTCTTCATTGGATTGTATTCATTGCTCTACAAAGCTTACACTCTTTAACATTTGAATTTATGTATAAATTTATTAATTATTTATTCCATTTACACTTGAAAAAATGTGCTAAAACTCTAATATAATAATTTAATTTTTTTTAATTGATTTAAACTTTTAAAATAATCATTTACTTATTTTAACAAAATGAAAGATTAAAATTAAAGCGGTGACTAAAATCTAGTTGGGAGTTAAATGAAAAAAAAAAAAATCAGGAGGAGGAAGATTCTGAGCACACATTCCAAGGGGAAAGAAGCCAAGGAGATGGGAAGAAAGAAAACAAATAGAGGGGGAGGGTAGGAAATGGACATTGCTTTGGTTATTTTGAAGGGGACGTTTGTCTATTTTTTTTATCTGACAAGTGAAAGTATCTTACTGTGCCCCTCTTCTGTAGGCTATCCATGTGACCTTACTGTCACCATTTCCCTATCATTCAACAAAGCAAAACTGACCCTCTTCCTCTGTCCCTTTCATGCTTCTAACTTCTCATCAAGTTCATAAAATCCTTCATCGTCTGCGTTTTATCATGGATAACTTAATTTACAGAACCTTCTTGGTTATCGTTAGCTGATAATTTATATTGGAGCTTGGATTAAAAATTTAAATAATAATCATAACGTAACGTCCTAACGGTTATTTTGCTATTTATATCCCTAATTTGAATGTATTGGATTCTTTAGCCACTCAAATGGACTACAGAGTGTACATTCCTAATGTGGAAATGTAGGTTTGCTTCACTAAATTTAGGTAATAGATTTTGATTCCTGTATGCATTTTTGAAGAAAGTTTTACATGGAAGAACATATCAATGGTTACATGAAAAATATATAAATGCAATGACATTTGCACAACTGTATGTCATCAGGCAACTGTTTAACTAGTTCAGTGTGTAAAATGTAGCAATACGTCGTTGTTTAATTGTCTTGGAATTGTTTTTTGGAGATTGCTTGATCACAGCATTCCAAGCCAATTTCCCCATAATTTATGTTCTTTTGTGAACATAGGTTTTTCCAAAGACAAGATCAAATGGAAACTGAAATTATGATCGTAATAAGAGATCACAAATTTAAAATTTCATTTAATTTTTTTATATAATTATTTTTTTAAAAAAATTAATAAATTTAAAATTTAAATTATAAATTTCAAAATCTACTATCTTTTTCTTTTATCTTTATTTTATAACTTTGTTCGTACCAAAAAAATTCAAAAAATGGAGCCAACTTTTTTTTACATGGTCTTTTATTATTATTATTATTAGAGGAAGATTGAATGATATATGTTTTCACCCAAAAAAATCCTCCAAATAATGGTGACATTGACCTGATGGCGGATATGACATAATTTGTTATGTACTAACTATTAGAATGATCAAATCCTCTGAGATCTAGATAATTAAAATTCTTGCCAAATACAAAACATGAAGGGTGAGAGATGTGGGGGGTTATCATGAAGATAGTGTTTATGTTTTATTTAAGGGATTTTTGTGCAAAGCACATGGCTATTGTGATAGGTCAACTCTCATTGCTTAAAAAACTCTAACAGACTTAATTAACTTGAGCTGCAAGTACGGTTGTATTGCTTGTTATGCTAAAACCAAGAAAAAGAGACACTCTTCCTTGCAGGTATGTTGGTTTTTAACAGTACCAACATGTTTTAAAAAAAAAAAAAGGGTAGAAGAAGATTTGTCATAATTTTTATTTAAATTTTTTATTATATAGATTATTATATAATAATACATAAAATTATTATAATTATACAAATATATTATAAGTTACATTAATCATTATCATTAAAAAGAAAAATTTAAAATTATCAATAAATATTATAGTTACATAAATTATTATGATTGTTAATATAACTTAATATTACATATTTTTGTTATAATTACATATATACATTATTTACGTATATAAATTATGATAAAAGATAATAAAATTTATAATACATAAATTTATTACATTTACATAAAAGTTTTATAAGTTACAAAAATTTATTATAATTAGATAATAGAAAATAGTACTTCATAAAATATTATAACTACATAAATTATATTATCCATTACACATGTATATTATCATAGGTTATGTGAATAAGTATTACACTTTTTTTTTTACAATTACACATATATATTATTTATTAATAAAAATTATGATAAAAGATAATAAAAGTTATAATACATAAATTTATTAAATTTACATAAAAATTTTGTAAGTTATATAAATATATTATCAACAGGTAATAATAAGTATTATTACAGAAAATATTATAGTTACATAAATTATATCATCTATAACATATGTTTATTACCATAGATAATATAAATAAGTATTAAATATTTTTATATAATTTGTGTTATATGTAAGATATTCGTGTAAAGAATCTTTGAAGGTAATGTATATATGTAATTTGTTATACACAGATAGTATCGAATTTACAAACGAACATTACATATTTATATAAAAACATTACCAAATCTATAATATACATATATAAAATATTTCTTTAAAAAAATTAACTATAATTTTTTAGAAATTATTTTTTATTATTTATTAAATATATTATATGGGTGAGAAATTAATTTTTGTAGTAATTTTTGAAGTAAAAAAAGTTTTCATATTTTTTAGTTTAATAATTTATTTGGCTATATTAGTAATAATTATATTACATTAAGAAAAAAATCAATTTTTTGATTAAATTTATAATTTTTATCAGTTGATAAAATTATAACTAAACATTACAAAAATTACACATAAATATTACAATTTATATAATGTTTATGTGTAATTTGTGTTATATGTAATATATTTGTATAAAGAATCTTTGAAGGTAATAAATATATGTATAATAAATTACATACAAATATTATAGATTTACATAAAAATATTACCAAATCTATAATATATGTATGTAAAATATTTTTTTAAGAAAATTAACTATAATTTTCTAGAAATTATTTTTTATTATTTATTAATTATATTATATGTGTGAGAAATTAATTTTTATAGTAATTTTTGAAGTGAAAAAAGTTTTCATATATTTTGTTTAATAATTTATTTAGGTGTAATAATAATAATTATATTATATTGAGACAAAATTAATTTTTTGATTAAATTTATAATTTTTATTAGTTGGTAAAATTACAACCAAACATTACAAAAATTTCATATAAATATTATAATTTACATAATGTTTATATGTAATTTGTGTTATATGTAATGTATTTGTGTAAAGAATCTTTGAAGATAATATATTTATGTAATTTATTACATACAAATATTATCGAATTTATATACAAATATTACAGATTTACATAAAAATATTACCAAATTTGTAATATATGTATATAAAATATTTCTTTAAGAAAATTAACTACAATTTTTTAAAAATTATTTTTATTGTTTATTAAATATATTATATGTGTAAAAAATTAATTTTCGTAATAATTTTTGAAATGAAAAAAGTTTTCATATATTTTCAGTTTAATAATTTATTTAGATATATTAGTAATAATTATATTATATTAAGAAAAAATTAATTTTTTGATAAATATATATTTTTTATTAGTTGACAAAATTATAACTCAATATTATAAAAATTACACATAAGTATTATAATTTATATAATGTTTAGATATAATTTGTATTATATATAAACAAATAAATATTATATTTAACATATATTATATATCTAAGATATATAATATATATAATATAAAATACTATAAATATAATATAATAATGTATTATATATAATAAAAATAAAAAATAAGATTGTTAGTTGCTAAAAAGCCAAATGAACAAAAAGGAAAAAAAAAAGGGAAAGTTTTTATGTTAAATGTTAGGGAGAATTTCAAAAGAGTAAAATGTAATAATAGTTATTAAAATGGATGAAAGCAGAAAAAATAATTTTAAAAAAATAATAATTATTAAAATTATTAAGAAAGAAATTGTAAGTACAATTTTATTTCTATTTTTCATTTAAACTTTTGACTTGGCATTAATTTAGTGAAGGTTATAAATTATATATATTAAATTATAATATATACTATTTACTGTTTATTTTTTTATTTGCAATCTTAGGGATTAAAATTTTTACCCAAACAAAAATGTCTAAAAATAATGAGTTATGATTATCTCACTATACAAGAATAATCAATTATATATTTTATATTTTGCTTACAAGTTTTTTTTTTGTTTTCGTGAAACGTCATCCTCCTACTATACAAGAATAATCAATTTTAGCATATATAAAGCCATACTCAAGGTTACATGAAAACGAGTACTTTGTATATGTACTTTACATTTAGTTATAGTGAGTTGTACATTTAGTTACAGTGAGTCGTACATTTAGTTATAAAAAGTTGTAGTTCTAGTAATTTTTTTTATATAAAATATTTTTAATATTTTATTATATATTATATATAATATAGTAGTATATTATTATGTTATTTTTTAATGTTATATATTTTTTATGTCTCTATTATATAATATATATTATTTTAAATTTTTTAAAAATAATTTAAATTTAATATTAAATATTTTTTAATTTTTATTATTTTTATATTAATCTAGTATTTAATATAATTCAAGTTTATTTTATAATTCGAGATTTAATATAATATTTTTAATATATATAATTTATATATGTAATATATAATTATAAATATTATATATAATTTGTGGGAGGGTCGATTCCCTTACGAAGGGAGCCGATCCCCAACATATATAATATTATAATACATAATATATTATATGTATTATTATATCAATTTGAGATTTAATATGAAATAGTTTTATTTTTATTATTTGTAAATGACATTTTAAAATTTAATATAAAATATGTTGTTTTTTTTATTATTTTTAAATTATAACTCAAGATTTAATAAAAAATATTTTTTAATATTTTATTATTTTTAAATATTATTTTATATATATAATTTATATATATTTATATATAATTTATATATATATAGTTTATATATGTAAGAAAGTAAGTTCCAACACGAAAGAAAAACAAGGTTAAATTGTAATTACAATCTTTTCATTAATAATTACAATAATTGCTTTTTTTTTTGAAATAAATTTTTTTACTTTGCATCTTGTAAAAATTATCACTTCACGTTACTTTTATGAAATTTTTTCTAAAGGTATCTGTTAACACAACTAAACCATAATTTTATTTTTTAACCAACTGCTATAAAAGATTTCATATCCAAATGTTCATATTATTCGAAGTTGATTCTAAAAAATGTATTCTAAAATTTTTCAGAAATTTAAGTATCTGAAGGACAAGAAAAGTTAATGACGCTGTCCCTTGTTCCCTCTACCATCCTTCAAAGCTCAAAATCTTTTAGATTACGGCAATTTATACTTTCATGTGTCATAAGGTCCCAAAGGTTGGTTCAGAATTGTACTACAATCGTTTTATATTATTTAGATTCGAATTTAAATATCGGATAATATTATGCATTTTGTATAAATATATTTAATATTTTTAAATTTTTTATATATTTAAAAAATTATATTTTAATAATTATGTATAAAATATATCGAATAAAAATATATTAAGCAAAATCTGCAAGGTTTAGCGAATTTATTAGTTACTTTATGTCGTAGATACCATAAAAGTTTTGATTGTAAGTGGTCAGCTCAGTTTGGATAATATGAAAAAGTTAGAGAACTTCGAATCCATACCTCAAAGCATATTCTTATTATTTTACCTTTGGAGAAAGGTCGTTTCTATCATATTTCTGGGGGCAACTGTAAAATCTATGCAAAATCTGCTGATAAAATAATCTGATAATTTAAGCAATGCTGCATCGCTTAGCTTTATGGCTAGCTAAGCAGATTTTTAGTTAGATCCAGATATTGAAATCAAATGACAGCTTGTCCTAGCCAACTTGGCACTGTTCAGGATAAAAGATTCCTTATTTTAACTAGAAGCAAACATTGAATTTATGATCCTTAAGGATAATTGTTGAATTAATATTAATCCTGATCATTCCTGAGGTAGCCTTCTTTATTATTGTTTTTCCTTTTTAGTTTGACTAATTCATCTGTCAGCTATAAGCACCGTAAAAGTTATAATTGGTCCTGTTCAGGTTCGAATTATTTTAGATTTAAATTATATAAATTATTTTAGATTTGAGTATTTCTAAGTAGGTTATTTTGGATTTAAATTTGTCTGGATTTAAGTTTTTTTTTTTTAACAATTTTGATTTGGACAAGTCTAAATTTTTTTGGATTTCAAGTTCATTTTACCATCTCTAACATCACGATCATAATTAGACTTGTTAAAAAAACCACAAAAGAGGCATAGTTTGATCTTGTAAAGTATTTGATTGTCATAAAATGTATAATTACAAACCGAGAAGGCGAAGATTATAACTACTAAATTCAAAAAAAGCTTGTTAATTCTACCCAGAGCTACAGTTACAAAGGCATCCATTACCATCTATATTTGCGAGTTTTTGGCATCAGACTGTTTAGTGGGGCAATAAAATCCGAACAAATTCATGTTTATCTATATGTCAAGGGAGGTCCATTACAATGTTTGACTCAAAATCCATGTTCGAGAATTGAAGGTGCAGACCATTTTAACTCAGAATTGACACAGAAACATGGTTCAAATCAATACAACTAGACTAGTCCCCCTTGTTCCTGATATAAATGGAGCCTACAAGTTGTTGCTGTAGATTGGAAGACAGCAAGATGCACGTGTTCTGCTCTGCAAAACAATAGGCATCTAATTTTGGTTACTAAATTCATCAGTAAATATGTTCGTTCATATTTATCTAACTCTTTTTCAATAGCCTGGTTACTGGTTACTCGATGAAACTTAGACAGATTTGCCCTATGTTGCTGTATATTCAATTTTTCTCTATTTTTTCATATATTTGGAGGGTCCTTAAAGAGTCATATATCCACACACCCATGTTGCAAAATATGTTATATACAGATATTAGATATGTATACTTAAAAAAAAAAATGAAGAGCTTGAGTTTATTCTTGTTTTTGTTTATGTTGGTGACAACTAACATGTTGGTGCAAGCCAAGTTTCAGACAAAGGGAAAGACATGAAGTTTGTGATATGTCTAACAGATTGAACTTACTTCTTGTAAGATCTTGATGAGAAAATGGCGTAAATCTGTATTTTCATGTTAGACAAAAAAAAAAAAAAAGGCTGGTTGGTAACTTTGACCCAATAATAAAGTTATTGGTTTTATGTTCTTGGCTTCTGTTGCAAAACATGGGGCAAGGTCAGGGGCAGGGGCCAGGGTTCCAGGTTATGGTGTAGTGAGAATATTGATAGACCTTTTTGTCTGGTTCTTGATTTTTTTTTTTTTCCTTTTCCCCGGATTCTCCATCGAATTTCAATAGCATGTTGCATTTAATTTAACTTCCATCCTCGAAAGGAATCACGTTTTTTAATTAAAGACACAAACTCGAATTTTCCTGCATGTGATGTAGCTTTTTTGAATTCTGACTTTCTTACAGCTATTCTTGAGTACTAAGCCGCCAAGCTGACAGTATATTAATATATGATCTTGACCTTGTTTTCACATTAAGAAAAGTTCGAACACATTCATATGTAT